>JAECMU010011079.1:0-10462 GCA_016106625.1 Dracogyra subfuscus | reverse complement strand
GAAGGCCACTCGCATTAATTTCATGTCGCATTAATGTCTGACCACCGTGACTCGCATTAATTTCAGGATCTACAGTATTTAATATGTAGGTTTAATGGTAGAAATATTTTATTAGACGGAAACATCTTACACTGCAGTAAAGTCAGAAATGTCCCTTTAACAAGATAGCTACTGACTATATATTTATTTTATAGTATTTACAATATTTGTGCTTTTTTGTGTGTTTTACTTATATGTTGCTAACAAATGTTTCTTTGTGTATTTTTATAGGTGCTGTGACTAGTAAGTTACATTATTATTATTATTAGCGAAACTTATTTTGTACACTGCCTATTGTAGGTAAAAAATGCTGTAGGACACTGTCTGTAGTAGTTAAAATGCTTTATTATCCACATAGTTCAAGATCTACAGGGAAATATAACCAGTATGGTTAAACATATAATGGTACATATCAAATGATACGACCCACTAGAATGCCAAGTGTGACGTAAGACTTTTGACGTCACACAATGGCGTTATCAGTTGGCACACTACAACCTTACAGGAACGTCAACGAAACGAGATGATTAAGATCGATTTTGGGTAAGAAAATAGGATATTAACTTGTATTGAATCATATTTAGGTTCCTTGTGAAATAATTTTCATTTTGAAATCTGAAAATTATGTCACTCGGGATCTAAATATAATACGAAATAGAAGCTCGTTTAATATTCTATAAGACACTGCCTGTAGAAGGTAAAATGCGTTACGACAGTGCCTGTACAGGGCGCCCATAGAAGGTAAAATTATGTACTACACTGCATGTAGAAGGTAAAATGCTTTACAGCACTGCATGTAGAAGGTGCTCGTATAACGTAAAATGCTGTACTACACCGCCTGTAGAAGGTAAAATGCTTTACAGCACTGCATGTAGAAGGTAAAATGTCGTAAGACACTGCTTGTAGTAGGTAAACTGCTTTATTACCCATATGGATAAAAATATAATGTGCGATATCTCCTGCGATATTCTCCTAGGAGATATCACTTCATGTAATCTTGATTGGTCAAAGTTTAATCACAAGACATTATTTTGTTACGTCATTGCATGTTTCAGCCATAAACCACAGTATTGACATTGTATACCATTGTCGCAAAAACAAAGAGAAAAAAGATTATGGATGATAAAAAAGAATACACCTCTCGTATCTTGTGATATCATAATTTATCATGCAACCAAGCTTGCAGTTACCTGCTAACACCTACATGATAATCTGAAGTGTTATATAGTCAATGCCTGATAACATGTATGTGTTATCTAGTCATTAGGAAATGAATTCTGCGCATGGCAAGTCTACATGCCACCTAATTTAACGAACATTCATTTCCAGCAAAAGAATGTTTAACTACATAAATAAACCTGTTATATTTACCGTACCATTAGAATACTTTTTATTTTTCAAATGTCCCGCTTTAAATTAAACCTTTAAATGACAAAACAAGTAGTTTCGCGTCGATGTTCACGACACATAGTAAGCGGAAAGTATCTGCGCATGATCGAACCATTTCCGCTGGAAGTTGATTTGTTTTGTCTGTGACGTAATTGCGCCAGCAGTTGTTAGTGGGGGAATCGTGTGTTTATTTTTTTTATGAAAAACAGTCAATGTATGGTTAAAAAGGGTTGCATGATAAAAAAAATACCAGATTACTACATTTTGATATCGTTGTTATTTGGTTCGGTTCGATAATGGTGTAACAGGCTCGCTGAAGCTCGCCTGTTACCCCATTATCTAAACCTCGCCAAATAACAACGATATCAAAACGTAGTAACCTAGTATTCTATATTTATCAGCACGAGTTGATAGAAGTATGAAATCCGAGTCTTGCAGAGGATTTTTATACTTTTTATCAACGTTTGCTGATAAATAGAGGCTATTTCATGTTTTTTTTTTTTCGAATACGATTTGTTTCACTCATTACGAAGCAATGAGTGAAAATATGGTTTTCACACATCACGTATTCGGAAAAAACCCCATGAAATGGAATATTTGTTATATACATCTTTCCTAATCTTTGACAATATCTTTCGCTTATCCTATCGAAAGCAATTAACGCCATGATATATTTCTTCCTATGGAACTTTTCCAGAACATTTACTTGACCATAGACTTTTAAAACTAAATTTAAATAAAAATTATCTTTATTAACATTTATTTAATAATACTGCTGTGGAAATATACCTGACAAGTTGATTCTCCAAAAACATAAACAAAAACAAAACGAATCGAACGCCGTTAAATTCTTACACTTACACTCAATGACTCTACATTGTGTCATCATTATTTAGCATAACCATAGCATAAAAAACAGTGGGTTTTTTATATTTGTTTATACACTTTATTTGGACAGTTTGTAATTCAGAACACGTTACTGTGTAGCATATCATTTTTGATACCCACAATACCTGTCAACTGTTATTTCCATTTTATCTGACAAAAGTGCGCTTTTTATGTTCACAATTAATAAATATGCTAATAATAATAAATAATATGAACAAGCGTTCAGTTATCAGTTGAAATGGCCGAATATTACTTGTTTGCATCTTATTTGTTTAAGAAATAAACAATAACAACAATTAAAAACATTAACCACCCTATGCTTTATAAAAAGTGGCAACAATGTTTAGTCTTTTGCTGATAACATATTCCTTAAATAACTACAAATGTGTAATTTAATGTTCTTTTGTAAAAGACGCTACCAGGGTGATTGTTATAAATTGTTATGCCATGGTACGATAAGACTTTTCAGTTATGGTACGAAATGGCCAAGGTACGAAATAACTAGGATACGAAATTACGTTTTGCAATGGTACGAAATGACCAGGATACGAAACGACCAAATTAGGTACGAAATGACTCTGGTACGAAATGACCATGGTACGAAGTGACTAGCAACCAATGACATTATATTGTGTCATCATTATTTAGCTTCGTATTCAGTTCGTGTTAGATATTTTATCGTAATTGCACTTTTTTATAGGTACAGTTGTTTAAATTACATTTTTATAAACAAAATTTAAAGACGATCAAATGCATTGGCAATCAATAAATTTAAATACGTAAAAACGAGACAAAATGAGATAATTTCATCACGCAATGTTACAAAATAAGTAAATACGATGTCTATATTTTCACTGTAGCTAAAATACAGTGAAAATATTACTTTTCACCGGATATCACTTTTATGATGTCCGTAGATCTATATATTCCATTGCTCTGTATATATGATATGATACATTATGATATCACAAACACTCGGGGAGTATCCTCTATTTATTTCATAGTCTTATTATTATCCAGAATCGGGTCCGGGTCGAGTTTGACCCTCGAGTACTCGAGTCCAATATTTTGGTCTTGTGAAGGCCATACTGCCTGTAGTAGGTAACATATTGTACAACTGCCAGTAGAAGGCAAAACATTGCACAATTGCCTATGGAAGGTAAAATGTTTTACAACTGCCTATAGTTGGTAAAATGTTGTACTGTATTTACCTGGGCCCGTATTTTCGAAGTTATCTTAGCAATGATATATCAATATAATTATGTATATACATAATGTTCTGTGTACATGTGTATATACATACCGTACTTAAAACATTCTGAACCTTTTATTATTGTATTGTATTTTATATGTGATGGCAGCATTATTTAAATATGGTGCAGTACATGCTGCGTAAACCATTTCCATGGATATTTTGAATATCTTTATATTAAACACACGTCTTACAAACACAAAAAAAGTGAATTTACATATCACTCTAGGCAAGTCTGCATTGCACGTCTCACAATAGTTCATCTTACAATGACCTGCTTTTTGTTGCTTTTTGTAATATTTTAGAATTGCAGCTCTATTTATATTATGCTTAACTTATGTTCTGGTGTATATAATTGATATCTACATGGAATACAAAATAAATGGGCAAATATCTAGTACTATAAAAATCTAACTTTCAATCCCAATTCCGACCTAAATAGGATATATGAGAAGTTCACATTTCTAGTTTCTATTTCTATATGCTTCCTTTTATTCTATAAAGTAGACACGTAGATAATAATAACTACAAAACAAAGCAATATGTGGTATAAATAATTATATACTTCTCAAAATAAGTTACGCAATTGTTATGTATACACATACGTAGGATTGGCTGAACCTTTTATTATAAAAACAAAACAAACATTACCTGTTTGTTTTTAAAACATACTGAGGCTTCATTATTTATATGTGGTTCAGCATATAGACATTTATGAAGATCCTCTATTTTCAGTACCAGCCAGTTGTAAGTACATTTCCTCGACATGTGTGTTTTACATTTACAATTCTTCTATCTCACGGAAGTTTGCAATATTTTAAAAAACACATTTTTATTTACATTGTGCTTAATTTATACTTAGGTGTATATAAGTGACATCAAATATAGTCATCAGGCATATCTAGCACTTGACTTTCTTCCTTATTTCAGTCTTATCACCTGACTCAAATATAATGTCTATCGTGTTTACAATATCTGTAATTTCTTATTTGTGCTCTGGACCTTTGCTCTCGTTCCTCGCTCAATATGTTAACAACCCTTGTTGCATCATATCACAAACCATCCACTTCAGCTTCAATATTTCTTTGGACATTTCTCTGCCATGACCATATGGACTTAGTAATATGACTAATACCATATGGCACCATGACAATTTGCTCTGTTGGTGCATTGTTCGTTTTAGGGAATCTCTGCTGGATGGAAGGTTTACAAGTAATCCACAGTAGCATAATAACAATATTCGTGGTTTGACACTAAAGTTCTCATGTAAAAGCCACACTTGATTTAGGTAATCCCTACAAGGTTCTCAAGAGACTAGAAGACGTTTTAAAAAAAAAAAAAAAACTGAGTGGAAAGAGGGTTCTATTTGTGAGGCAAAGAACATGTTTAAAATGTCTGAGGGTGTTGTAAAGTACACAAGAAAATGCAGACACAAAGATTATACTTCCATGTATGTACATTGCCGCTTGTTCACCGTCCCGGATACGAACATTTGTATACACTCAACTTGGCAACAATAATCATCTTATGAAGGGAAGACACCAACTGACAATTCCAACTGTGCTTGCCGTTACCGTCTATGATACCAACAGTGTTTTTATGCAGAATGGAAAACTGATGGTTTTGAATATTCTCAAGCAACACCAAAACCTCCTTGAAATGTTGTTAGCTCATGGAAGGTCAGCAAAATTGATGTTCATATATTTAAGAAGTAGATCATTTCACATACCTTCTCTATGGGAGTGCAGGTGCGAATAACACAAAACATTATGACTTGAGAAATATCTGAAAATGTTTGTTGCCAAACCAAGGCTAATAATATTATACTACAGTAGAGTATAAATCAGCCTTCTCCACTCTACATGTATGTATTCACTGAGAATGCACATAAAGACAACTAATTGCCAAGTTGTCATTTTGTATCAGTCATACAAGACAGTCCAGGCTATTCCCCAACCAAATGGTGATATGGCTGAGAAATTTCAGAAAGATCATTAGAATTGAAATAGTGATATTATAATGTGATAGCTGAACGAAACTATAAAAGGAAGTGAAATCTTCCTTAGTGCTAATATTCGATGTAGATACTAATTATATACACCTGAACATAAGTTAAGCACAGTATAAACATAAAAGCAAATAGAACATTATTACAAACACAGATTAGTATAAGATGAATTTCTGTGAGATCGATAAATTGTACATGTAATGTAAAAGAAAATACGGTAAGAAAATACGGTAGGAACACACAATTGATGTTTAACTTTTTAACACTAGTGTTTAGTAAAGAGAGACATCTTCATAATATCGATGCACATACATGTATACTCAACATAATTAATTAAGGGCTAGTAAACTTTCTTATATTAAAATATTATTCTTTGTTACTGTCATATTATTTTAGCTAGTTTTGGTAAAATTTGACTGACGATACACGCAAAAAACACTGTGTATTTTACATATTTATGATTTTCTTTTAAATGATCATTAGGCCAGGATTTGTTACACATTTGTTCAGAATGATAGTTGTCATTGTGTTCCCTCTAAATTGTTATTTAAATCATTAAGTTTAAGAACATGCCAGAATGCTGACAACTTTCAAAAGGAAGATTAAAGGAAAATGCTAAAATATCTATTGGCCCTTAATTAATTTTTGTTGAGTATAGTATAGGCAGATCTACTTAACCGTATTTGAATAATGCTGCCTCAATGTATTAACATTTTTAATAACAAAGATTCAAGCAGCACAAATTATAGAAAATAATGCTTTCAGGTATTGCTTAACTTTTGCCTATGAGTATATCAGTATTCATGCCAAATATTGCATTGTTATTTAGTTTGTTAATATTAACATATAGTATAGGATGAATATAATTAATTTTGGCCTTATGTCTGTTAAAAGGACATTCCTGAGTTTGCTGCATTGTAAGATGTTTTTGACTAATAAAATAATTCTACGATTAAACTTACATGTTAAATATATTTTCTTCTTTAGAATATCAGTGTCTGTATATTCAATGTGTTTCTGACAGTTTTAATATTTGTAAGACGCCCAAACTGGATTTAATCTTCAAATATATTTTAGGAAATAAAACTAAATTTAATGCAGTACAAATATTAGAAAGATCAGAAACATGTTTAATATACAGCCACTAATATTTTATGCAGGAAAATCTATTTGATATTTAATTACAATCGTTAAAAAATCTCTGTTAGTCGATAACATCCTAAACATTGCTGCAAACACAAGAACGTCCCTTTAACATTTTATATGTATAACTTTATCACTATATTTAATTTTTCCATATAGCATTTGTGGGACATAAAATGTACAACGGAACCCCTATTCAAATGGCGATAGTTTTTAATCCACCAACATTTTTGCTGCAGATATTAAATTCATATATAATGGGATATCTAAAAATACTTGTCTCCAAAAATCCCTAGGAAGGGGAGGGTTTCGGTTTCTAGCTCATGAACTAATAATAATAATGATTTTATTTTCTACAATAACACAGTAAGACCAGTCTGCACAAGGCACTGCCGATACGGTCATACCATTCATACCATTAACTGTGAAACCAGTGTTTGGTTTTAAATCAAATAAAAAAGGTAATTAGTAGTAAGGTTAAAGCAATTTATCTGGCAACAACAATAATAAAAGAAGAATCAAAGTGAACAAGTGCAGGTATTTCAATAGTTAGTCGAGCAGTAAGGACAGGAATCCATGCATTGCGATAACAGCCAGGCCAGTTAGTCTATTTATAGTCATGGCCGTACGAAACCATGTGTGTATTCGTCTAAGGCAGGAGAATGATCTCTCAGCTTCTGCACTGCCTATGTGTAAGACATCGCTCTCTGGTGTCGAGAAAGAGAGTTGACTGAGTGTTCAGAAAATATAGTTGTCAAGCAAATGCGGGTAGGACATTGCCGCTTGCAATATTTCTTTCATCTCAAAAGTGTGCTATCAAATGCTCACGGAATGGGCATCACATTTTTCCACTTTTGGTACAGGATCTCTCTAAGATCCATCATCATCAACATCATCATTTGCCCTCTTTTCGTTACTGAAACGACAGTCAGGTTTATTGCATATTATGTGCAGAAAATGTATAGCAACGGTTCTCTTCCAATATTAAGAGACTGAATCGGATTAATGATTATTCCTACTTTATTGTCTACCACAAAGTCCTGGCCGTTGTTGTCACTCCAGTCAAAAAAGGTTTAGTATCTTAGCATATAGTCGTTCAAATCAGATGTCCATTTCAAGACGAATATCGTTGTATGAACTGCTGGCAATTTGAAATTAGATTGTCACTGGACGTCTCTAATTTCACAACTGATTTAGTTAATAAATCTCTCGAGTCTAGGTTTAAAGAACATTTGGTAGATTCTGTTCATGTCTTCAATCCATCTTGCTTTTGATATAATAGCATTACCTTTCGCTTTTATTCTACTATCGGTACTACTTTGAATTTAATTTTTGATGGTATCGTTTTAAATACTTAGCATCACTCATGACTCAATATGAGTTGTTTGTGTACTTTTATTATTTTTGTTACGGTATGTTATCTTAATTTGTACATACACTGAGATGTGTATAAAATGTCTGTCTTTTTGACTGTTTTTGTGTCTGGGGACGTTATTCTACCTTAAAACAAGTTTAGTTTTGTGGTTCTTGCAGATTCATCTGTTCCTGGTCCCTTAAGCAAACCAGACGTCAGACCAATGTTGACAATGGATACCAGGAAGCTAATATTTCGCTGTATTTTTGACTCCTCTGCTGGGAATTTGTTCTACAAGATCTACTGGTACATTGACGGCAGGTACATATTTACCTCGGAGCCACACCAATGGGAGGACCGAGCCACGAATAATGCTCTCAACCAGACCATGCTAAACAGGACCACGGTTGGTTTCACTGTGAGTACCCAAACGGCTCTGTCACTGTAATGTATGTAATATTTATGACATCTGTATTGTAGTGGTCTAGTCCTGCAGACAACCACAAAACCAACTGTTAGGGTATTACATTTTGGTGTAATTTATTTCATAAATCTGAAGGATAACATTATGTAACCTTTGGACATTTTGAAAATTTACAATTTATTTATTGAGCAATTTCACTGCAAGGTACAACATCATAAAGGTCTCGTAACATATGTTTGGGGAACTAAATATCAAAAAGGTTTTCTGCATCACCGAGTCCTGCTGATCAAAATGTGTTGGGGTGAGCCCTTCGATAAAATAGACGGGACAAAATGGCCGCCATTGTAAATCCTTGCTAATAACTAACAGCTATATGCACTTTTTGTTAGCTTGTATAGAAACTGATTCATGAATTATGTTTAGTTTTAACTAAATACGTTGTGCTGTTTGTTATTATAAGCATTGTTTGTCATGTCATTTTGTTGTGAATTTATCGATGTACTTCAAATTTTGTACAATGTGAGACTATTGTGCGCATCGATAAATAAATAGAAAATTACAATTATCACACACACACACACACACACACACACACACACACACACACACATACACACATACATACATACATACATATATATATATATATATATATATATATACTATACATACTCGAGATACATATTAGTTTTCTGATGAAAATTATCCCAAACATAAATTTATGTTTACAAACTTAACAACGCTAAACAGTATAATCGTGTTTTTTTTAAATTTTAAAATAACCTTTTTTATGTGTATGGATATGTTCATGTTGACACAGTAACAAGTATACCAAAATGTGCGAACATACAAATAAATGAACGCTAATACAAATTAATCATTTCTCGACATGGTCTTTGATTGCTTTGCAACTGTGTCTTGCTATTTGGGATACACCTGCTAGTAGGTGGTCAGTTTTTGTCGTTTCCATCCAGTTTCTCACAACATCAAGAGCATATAAAGTCTCTGCTGTTTTGGATGGGTAATGATGTCATTATTATCAGTGTCGTCGTCGTCGTCGTCGTCGTCGTCAGGTCTTTGCAGGTTATTGCACAAATTATTGTGTCAATAATGTTGTCATCATCAGTCGCAGTCTCACATATGTTCAAGTGGTCGTCCGTGCTGATGTTAGTGGCAACTGGCGTACACAGTCTGCTTAATGGGATGTCGTCGTCTGAGTTGTCTACACTGTCTTGTACTGGCTGGTCATCAGTTGTACCAAACTATGCGTGTCCGAAACAGTTCTTAATTGTTTTCGGCGTTACATTTCCTCATGCCTGATTCAGTTCAATTCGTTTATTGCTTTAAGCTACAAGCTTATCAGCACAACATATTTACACATTCTCTTAAGTTTTGGAATAATGGGCAAAATAGCATGAAGTGGTATTCACCTTCAACATTGTTATTATTACATAGGTGACATTTTCTATTATTACGTTCAATATTATGGTATCTTCCTCGTTAAATTTCCAAGTCGAGGGATGATTGATCATGCGTAAAGCATCGAGCACACTGTAGATATGCTTCTTCAACTAAGTCAGCATTTTTTATCCAGGTAGATAGCGTGTTTGATAGAATCGAGAATTGGCTCGCTACGTCTGACTTTGATTTTATATTCTGCTCAACGACACTAATAACTACGAATTTCGTTTCTATCATCCTAACAATTAATTTTCGTTTGATGCCCGTTGTTTTGTTGTTTGTGTGTTTGTTTTAATTCTAGATTCAACAGTCCCCTCAGAAGGGTCGGGACCTTGAACAAGTGGTTCATCTACTGGCATATTTTACTGTTTAATAATGCTAAACGTTTTTTGTTATGTGTATTGATTCATTTATAATTAAGTGGCGGAATTTTGAGAAGGAAGAATGAAATGACATATGCAATTAATACCCTAAGCATAAGAAAAAAAGTTGTCAGTTTACATG
>JAECMU010011065.1:0-10797 GCA_016106625.1 Dracogyra subfuscus | reverse complement strand
GCAAGTTCCTTCATGTATATATTTACCTTTGTTTAACATCCAATAGTTGATGTGTTTTGTGTGCTGGGGTGTCAATGATTTGTCTTCCTTGTGCAAGTTCATTCATGTATATTTATCTTTGTTTCACATCCTGTAGCCAATGATTGTGTTTTGTGTGAGGGGGTGTTGATGATTTGACTTCCTTGTATAAGTTCATTCATGTACATTTACCTTTGTGCTATCCTGTCTGGGATGGTGCATATAAAAGATCTCTTGCTGCTGCTAATCGGAAAGAGTAGCCCACGAAGTGGCGACAGCAGGCTTCCTCTCTTATTATCTGTTTGGTCCTTAACCATGTCTGACGCCATATAACTGAAATTAAAATGTGTTGAGTGTGTCATTAAATAAAACATTTCTTTTTTCTTCCTTTATCTTACAGATGTAGTGCAGAAGTGTAACACAGATGGTCAAACAGAAACCTCTGGTGAACTCTTTGAACAGTCCACGTCACAACTACATGATCAAGAAATAGACCCTGAGCGGCCAGGTTCAGATCCCACTACATCTGCTAAGAGAAACCTAAAATGTGATCAAAACATGGATGCACTGTTAGAATATAGGATCTCTGAATTCCGTGCAAAAATTAAAAATCATCGGAGAGAACTAGAAATTATGGACGCTGAACACGATCTTAGAATGGAATTGTTGAAATTGCAAATAGAAAAGGAACAAGAAAAAGCACAATGAAATATCTTCGTTAATAATTGTATTCTGCAAACCTGATATCATCTATGTTTCTGGGGACAATAAATATTTAAAAAAATAAATAAAAATAAATAAATAATAATAATTGTATTCTGTTTCAATTCAGTCCTGTCATTTACTATTTTAAAGTAATATAAATAAATTTCTTTACTATGTTTTTTTATACCAAAGAAAACAATAAGGGATCTCACAACAACTAATAAGAATGTGTGACTGCAATCAACACTCTCCGCCATAGTTATTTGTGTGTTTTGTTTAACAACACCACTTTAGCAAATTGATTATTAATCATCAGCTACTGAATGACAAATATTTGGTAATTCTGAATAGTGTTAGATAGGAAATCCGCTACATTTTTTCCATTAGTAGCAAGAGATCTTTTATATGTACCATGCATCCCACCCAATGCTTTACCACTTGGTTACGTCCCACCCCTTCAGGTAATTAACGGTTTTACTGACATTCAATCACACATTATTACCATTCAGTCCATTGTTACATCTGTGCATATCATACAGATATCATGGCGCTAATTTCCTACAATACCAGTGTTCCCTTATTTCTATTTCTTGGTATATACATGTACTAGTATTACAATTTTTATATACATCCATAATGTTCCTGTAATGTTGGAATGTATTCAGTTATACAATGTTATTCATTCACTAATTTGTTTGTTCATTCCTTGATTCCTTGATTCATTCATTCATTCATCGATGTCATGTTTGTACTGTCACAATTGGAAGGAAGAAGGAAGGAAATGGTGTATTTAACGACACACTCAACATTCTGTTTACAGTTATATGGGCTACTCTTTTTCAGTTAGCAGCAAGGGATCTTTTGTATGCACCAATCCATAGGATAGCACATACCATGGCCTTTAATGTACCAATGGTGATGCAGTGGCTGGAGTGAGAAATAGCCCAGTGGCCCACCGATGGGGATCGATCCCAAACCTACTGTGCACCAAGGGAGCACTTTACCACTGGCCTATGTCTTGCCCCCAGGTCCAAATTGGAATGCTATTGTTGTGTAAAAGCCTTATTCTGTCATGCTGCTCTTAGAAGAATAGGCGCTGATGCTGTCTTATGATGGGCTCAAGTTGGTGACATATTTATCTTCAAAATGGAATGTGCCACATCATTGTGAATACCAAAAGCATTTAATGTCAGTGGGTGGGTCACATTTTGGTGGAATGATACATCAGTCTATTCGAACCAGAACGTTCTATTTTAATTTTTGTCCAAATTACTTAACTGCCTAAGTTGACTGTTATACCCTACATCTATGTAAAGAGAAAAGGTGAAGTGTTTTGAAGAGGAAGCATGTGGTCATGTCATGTCATAGGGCTTAATGTGCACATTCAGAGCACGCTGTTGTAGCACACACCTGTCATGGCCACAGGTGCCGGCTTCGGTCGGCTGCTCCTTTCAGGACAGGAGATAAAACATCAGGACCATTTCATACATGATATGCGCAAAATCTGAAACTGAGTTGGCTTTTCAAATTTTAAAGTATGGAAAAGCACCTTGCTCTCCCATTACCAATATGTGGCCTAGACCAACGTCAAACATTCCTCGCGAACATACTAGTAATGTACATGACATGACATGATGACTAGTGGATTGCTCACTGATCAGTTGATAGTCTGAGCGCATCAGTCATACGTGGGAACTTGAGGAAAACTACAATACAACAGTGTAGTGGGTTATCTCAGTCCTGAGAGTTGATGGTCTGATGCTTGCATTATATCAAATTGTCTCGACTTCCTTGTCGATATTTTGTATATATTGTTGTTTTTGTCTGTTTTTGTTACTTGTGTTTTTTAATTGTTATTTTGTTGTTGTTGTCTTTTTTTGACAATATTTACTAGTACTGTTTTGCTAATTGATTCATTGTACCAGCAAAGGCTGCCATTTATATACCATTGTCAGACACACACAACTGTGAAATATAGCAGCTTAAATTGTAGCTCTTAATATATATATGTGTATGGTATAATTAACAAATTTCTTTGATTCCACTTTGATTAAACAATATTTTATAAAACTATAGTCTGAACATTTGTCTTTATTTTATATGCACTGCATACAATTGGAGTCAACACCTTGCTAAAACACACATTGAACTGTCTTGGAAATAAAGGTAGACGTTAGTCATGGTAGGAGTCAACACCTTGCTAAAACACGCATTGAACTGTCTTGGAAATAAAGGGTAGACATTAGACATGGTAGGAATCAACACCTTGCTAAAATACCTTTGACAGCCTAGGGAATAACGGATACAAGTGTATGCATGGTAGGAGTCAACACTTTGCTAATCACCTTTTACAGCCTTGGGAATAACGGGTACAAGTGTATGCATGGTAGGAGTCAACACCTTGCTAATCACCTTTAACAGCCTTGGGAATAACGGGTACAGGTGTATGCATGGTAGGAGTCAACACCTTGCTAAAACACCTTTGACAGCCTAGGGAATAACGGGTACAAGTGTATGCATGGTAGGAGTCAACACCTTGCTAAAACACCTTTGACAGCCTAGGAAATAACGGGTACAAGTGTATGCATGGTAGGAGTCAGCACTTTGCTAAACACCTTTGACAGCCTAGGGAATAACGGGTACAAGTGTATGCATGGTAGGAGTCAACACTTTGCTAAACACCTTTGACTGTCTTGGGAATAACGGATACAAGTGTATGCATGGTAGGAGTCAACACCTTGCTAAAACACCTTTGACAGCCTAGGGAATAACGGGTATAAGTTTATGCATGGTAGGAGTCAACACCTTGATAAAACTCCTTTGACAGCCTTGGGAATAACGGGTACAAGTGTATGCATGGTAGGAGTCAACACCTTGCTAAACACCCTTGACAGCCTAGGGAATAACGGATACAAGTGTATGCATGGTAGGAGTCAACACCTTGCTAAAACACCTTTGACAGCCTTGGGAATAACGGGTACAAGTTCATGCATGGTAGGAGTCAACACCTTGCTAAACACCTTTGACAGCCTTGGGAATAAGGGTACAAGTATATGCATGGTAGGAGTCAACACCTTGCTAAAACATCTTTGACAGCCTTAGGAATAACGGATACAAGTGTATGCATCGTAGGAGTCAATACCTTGCTAAAACACCTTTGACTGTCTGGAGAATAACCGATGCAGTTATAATCATGGTAGGAAGCAAGGAAATGTTTTATTGACGATACACTTTATTTACGGTTATATGGTGTCGGACATGGTTAATGACCACACATATATAGAGGAAACCTGCTGCCGCCACTTCGTAGGCTACTTTTTTATTAGCAGCAAGGGATCTTTTATATGCACCATCCCATAGACAGGATAATACATACCACGGCCTTTGATATACCAGTTGGATGTCATGGTAGGAGTCACGACCTTATTAAAACAAATATTTGACTGGTTAGGGAATACTAGGCACAAATGTAGTCATGGTAGGAGTCGCGACCTTGTTAAAACAAATATTTGACTCTGGTTAGGGAATACTAGGCACAAATGTAGTCATGGTAGGAGTCAGGACCTTGTTAAAACAAATATTTGACTCTGGTTAGGGAATACTAGGCACAAATGTAGTCATGGTAGGAGTCACGACCTTATTAAAACAAATAGTTGACTCTGGTTAGGGAATACTAGGCACAAATGTAGTCATGGTAGGAGTCGCGACCTTGTTAAAACACATTTGACTTTAGGGAATACTGGGTATAAGTGTAGTCATGGCGGAAGTCACGACCTTGTTAAAACACATTTGACTTTAGGGAATACTAGGCAGAAATGTAGTCATGGTAGGAGTCACGACCTTGTTAAAACACATTTGACTTTAGGGAATACTGGGTATAAGTGTAGTCATGGCGGAAGTCACGACCTTGTTAAAACACACAATTGACTTTAGGGAATAACAGGTACAAGTGTAATCATGGTAGAATGGTTGACTCGATGCAAATATGTTTTTGTTTTTTAAAATCTTATTATGGTAACAGTTTTGTTGTGATTATGATTGTAAAATAAACTGAACTCTGTCCCTCTAACAGCTATACATCCTTTGTAGGCAAACTATAGCTAACAGCTGAAAATATCACTCCAAACTAGATACACACAATGGCTTAGGGGCACCAAAGCAGATACTAACAAAACCATTACAGTAATCAAAATTGTATCTTTGTGCAAAGTCAAAAGGGCATTTTTACTAAATCGCTATTGCTGCCACGAAGCACAACCATGTGCTTTGTCTACAGATGGTCTGACTCTACAGATGGTCTGACTCTCTGCAGGACAAAACACCACCTGGGTGACTGTCCCTCCCATAACCTGTTTGAAAAATTGAAATTGCACAAGACTGTACGCCATGGATATTTAGCCTACAAAAACAGCTGTAAACAATTAAGTTTCATGCGACCTGACGAAGTGTTCAGAACTTTGCTGTGATCAGCTTGACTTTGCCCAGTCGTCTCTGATGAAATCGATGTCTACCTTGTAAAATTGTGACGGCCACTTGCTTTTTACAATGCCAAGTATGAATGATGTGGGACTAAAGCGGCACTGTCTGGAATATTGTTATTATTTAAGCATATAGAAAATCCCATTACGTTTGGTGCATATAAGACGCCGCAGTCTGAATTGGTTTCACTACACTGGCTTTTCCAAGTTAAAAATATACCCAGAATTTTGAAAGTAGGACACTTTTGGCGGACCCCCACTGGCTAAAAATAGTACGGTTTGGCTAGTGTTGCACTATAAAAGCCGAGCAGACAATTACGATAGCAGCACTCATGTCGACGTTATAAACATCGGACTCGTACGCCTTTCGATTGCTACCTGTATTTCACACTTTTAAACACACTGTTATGTTAATTTTTATTATTCACTATAACTGAAAATGTTTAGAGTTTTAAAAGAGTATCTTCATATAAAAACATAAAAACAAAATGACAACCAAGACTCATTTTCACAGTCTTATTATTTCTAATATCCGTATAAATACAACCTAACCATTTTATTAAGCACTTTTATAATATCTGAAGTTTTCCTTCTGTACTACGGAAATATAGGATGTTCAACTAGTTTCGTATAAATTACACCACAACATGTATTATAAAAGGCGTACGAGTCCGGGGTTTAGAACGTCGCCATGCGTGTCTGCTGCTAACGTAATTGGCTGCGAGGAAGGACTGCTAGAATCTGTACGGTATTACAAAATGGCGAACATTGTTCTAACTGGCTAGTAAGCATTTGAGGATATGCGTTAATGACGACAACTCGCGAGTGAATTAAAAGTGCAGTTATGCTTGTATTTGAATTTAGAACTTGACTGTATACGACTGAAACCAGACAATGCAGCTTTAAAGACATACTGTCACGTATTTAATTAGGACCTTTTTTTTTTTCTTTTTTTTTTTTAAATTGATAATAAATAAAAATTGCATTAATTGTTTGAAACCAAATCTAGTTATCGCATTACCTAAGTCAGAGCTGCCAACTGCTACGCTTTGGGCGTAATTTGCTACGCTCAGTTGACATTTGCTACGCTGCTACGCTCATGCCCAAATCGCTACGCACAGTTGAAAAAAATCTAGCGATTTCTGGAAATTCCACTAAAAATTGGACGTAATCTTGGAATACAGTAACACAAAAACTGAATTCCTCATTTCTGTGGCCTTTTTAAAATTCCAACACATCAAAGTATATTTTGCGTTTTAAGACCTATTGTAAAACAATTACAGTAAGAGGTATTCAATAACGGACGTGTAGTTTTACTGTGGGCCGACCCCATTGTTGCGTACTATAAAACTTTCAAAGAACTGGTTTTCCGTTATGCTATGCTTGCATGCAATGAACACAGAAAATTGCATGTGAACGTATACCAGTTCGGAATAAAGTAATTTTAATTTTTAACTTTAATTAAGAATATAAGCATTCAAATTTTGTATTAATCACATCGCACAATAATTTTGGGTTTATTACATTTCTATGCTGTTTAAAAAAAAAAAAAATCCGGTCTTTCATAATCCTGTACAAATCGCCCGACTTATTTGACAACATTCGTTACATTTCGGGTATGTCCGTATCCCATAACCAACGACAAGCGTTATCTTCGCTAAAAATAGCATGTCCCAGTTTTATTATTAACCATTGAGCATCTGTGTTGAGAAAAAAAAGCTCATTTTATGACATTTTGCCATGCTACACTCAAATATATTTTGCTACGCTCAGCTTGTCATGAATGCTACTCTCACTTGTGGCTTGGGGTTGGCAGCTCTATACCTTAACTGAACCATGATGGAGTGAAATCTATGTCTCTCTTGGTAGTTTTTTTTTTTTTTTTTTTTTTTTTTTTTTTTTTTTTTTTTTTTTTAATTATGGACCATTGCCGTAAATTAATTATTTTTACAAAATGTCATTAATAAATGGAGTATGGCGGTTATGAAGATGGTTGAATAAAATACATTTAGGGACAAATCAAATTATTTTTGTTCAGGTAATACTTTCTTAGACCATTAAATAGGTCAGTGGTCTGTGACAGTATACCTTTAAATAGGTCAGTGGTCTGTGACAATATGCCTTTAAATAGGTCAGTAGTATGTGACAATATGCCTTTAAATAGGTCAGTGGTCTGACAATATACCGTTAAGAAGTCAGGTATGCGTACATTTCATAGAAAGTAATTAGGTGTCAGTTATTGGAGTCTTTGAAATGATACTCTGGTACAACAAAACTATGCAGAGATCGACCCAGACTAGCCCAAACTATGCAAATGTGTGACGCAAAAAGTATAATGTGCTACTGATTACTGAAGTGTAATTTTTAGTAGTCCTATTACTAAATATTTAAAAGTCGTTAATTCTGCTTCGTTTGGGTACAGACTCTGTCATTCATTCATGTTTTCACACCTTGTTTGAAGCAATATAATATTTTTGTTTATCTTGCAGCCACTACTGGTATACCAAAGGCCGTGATATGTGTTGTACTGTCTGTTTGAAGGTGTATTTATCCTTCAACCACCATTTCTACTGACAGGATATGTTTATGGATATAGCAGTCACATCCTGCTACTAGCAGGATATGACTTTTGTCACTCATATGACACGACACACAGCTAGATTACAAAATCGCTTATTTGACCGCTAGATACAATGTATCTGAAATAACAGAAGTAATGTATTTTCCCCATAATTGTTTTGATTTGGTTTGGTTCACATCGGATATCTGCTTTATGCTGTTCAGGCGTTCACATGATAAAGCAGGTATCAGACGTCATTATGCAGTCATTCTCTATTTTAAAAATGGAGAAAGTAAATAAGTAATGAATAAGCTTGTTTTAATTGACAGATCCTCCAACACTGACCATCACCCCTGAGAACATCACCATCAAAGAAGGGTTAAACGTAGAGCTAAAGTGTTCCATCGATGCAAACCCTCCCCCAACAAAGATCATATGGAAGAAATACACACATTCAAAGTTGAATCTAGTACAATGTCTTGGTCGATTCTGGTGTGGGTCACTGGACTCTCCCAGCATCATGACTATCACAGCCGTGCATCGTGATGACGCAGCCGAGTATGCCTGTGAAGTACACAACAAAATAAACTCAACATTGAGCGCACTAGCTCATATTATTGTAACTTGTAAGTATTCTGCAATACTAAATATCTCTCTCTCTCTCTCTCTCTCTCTCTCTCTCTCTCTCTCTCTCTCTCTCTCTCTCTCTCTCTCTCTCTCTCTCCTTTATCTCTTTCGGTTTGTTTCTTTTTTCATTTCTTTTCTTCTTTAAAAAGAAAATATACTATGACTTCTATACATTCGGTTGGCCAACATGTAGTTCTGGGTTTATGACCACATGCTTGAAGCAAACAAAAAAATACGTTTGTGGATAGACAAAAATGTCTGTAGAACTTGGCATTTCTATTATGATAAGTGTGAGGGGAGACTATTGGGCCCCATGTATGCGTATGCTGTTACATGACCTGGGTGTGGCCTCTTGTGATTGGCTGACCTCTAAGCATGAAGGCGTGGCCTAATGACGTCACGGCGTGAGGACGCTTACCTTGGCCTACTTTGAGTACATATCCCTAACGAAGTTAATGGCTTTGGCAGCAGTGGGATGGGCGTGGGAACCTGATCTTTGTGTCTGGAAGCACTGGATGTCGGCCAAATTTATGAGTGTGTTAACCGTCTGGGGGAAGGGGGGTGTCTATACAGTAAACAGATGACCCATAGAGTGGTTTCGGATTACAGAGAGTTTATCTGACTGTGACAGCTGGTCTTTTGATGTACAGGAAACAGATGGTGCGGAAGTTGTTAATGGCTATCAGATGACAAGATAGTGTGGGTTGAATGGGGAAGAAGTCATTAATGGTTTAATTGTTTTGACGTGTGTGCATAATAAGAACCAGATGTGAGACTTAGTAACGGGCAGTGAAAAATTCCATGGTGTTTGAAATTTGCACATATATGGCGATGTCCATGAGTCATCCCAGAACGTGTTCAGACACGACTTGACCTCGATATACGGTAGAGTGGGGACGCGATCTTGGGGCCTATAAAAAAAAAACCTGATTCACAGCGCTTGCCATTCGCTCAGCAGCACTGCTAGTGGGAAAAGATGTACGCTCCAAATGGCTTCGGGATATTCGATAATAGGCAGCATAAGTAGCAGCAGTTGTAGCAGCAGCATTGAAGTCTTGATATGCAAATGCTCCAAAAGACACGATCAAATGCAAAAGCTCATGAACCCGGTGAAATCGTGGATGAAGAACTCATGGATCAGACAGATGCTGCTCGAGAATATAAAATAGACTCGGCTTCCTACGATGTTGCCTATGGTGCAGATGATGAATGGGATGGCCTCTCAAGACATTACTTGTTCTGCCATCGTCCCGAAATGAGATGATTCTACAGACGGCTCTACACATTTGGTCGGTGGTCCCTCCAGATGAGCCAGAACTGAGGGAACTCACCATGGCTGGTTTCTTCTACACAGGAGACCACGATGTTGTCATCTGTTACTGTTGTGGACAACGCATTGACGTATGGAAAAAGATGGACGATCCAGTAATGGAGCATTACAGGCTGTCCCCAAGGTGTCCCTACATTAGCATTGTGTTCAGACGTGAATAACACGTTTGGTTTGTTATTAATGTAAGGGTGGCCCAGAGCCATGCATGAGCTATGCTTTGGGATGGGGGACACGTATCACACAACATTTGATATTTGTGTGTATGCTCAAAATTATAGAGAGTATAAATAAAAGTGTAATTGGTAGCATCATTTTAGGCGCAACATGTCAGGTCAGCACAAGTTGTACGTTCCTGACGTGTACAAGTGGACCCACGTTTACAAGGCAAACTACAGCCTCATTTTTCAGTGTAGCATGGTGGGAAAAGTCAGATGATATGCAGTGTAGATCGATGTCTAGAACTCTACAATCCCACATGGAAAACAGAAAAAGCTCCCGACACTCAAAGTTGTCATGACCTCCCCAACTCAACAGGTGGTAGAGGAAGCCAAGGCCGAGCAGAAATGGAAATGAGAACAGAGTGGCATGGAACAGAAACGACTACAGCAGACTGGCATGGGTCAAAAAGAGCATTTCTGAGAAGACTATAAAAGGGTGTGTGACAGTTTCAACATTGCCAGTTCACGTGGAGCACTTCATGAATCAAAATTGGCTTATTCCATAACATGTCACTAACAAAAGGTTGTATCCAGTATGTCCAAAAACTTTTTCAAAACCATCAAATATGCTATGTCATTCGAAGACCTTCCATTCAAGTCAACTTAAAGTTCCCATGACTCCAGCTTATATGGCTCCGGCTCCTATAGTTCCTACGGCTCCGGCTTATATGGCTCCAGCTCCTATATCTCCTATAGCTCTGGCTGCCTAGGGCTCCTAGAAAAAGAAGTAAATTAATTAAATAGATTAGTTTATTCATAGTAATCAATGATTAAATTACAGATAATTGAAGTGCTTTTCTGCACATACTTGATAAATCAGTGCACTCTTGATAGAAACATTTACTGGAGAACCACCTCTCT
>JAECMU010011016.1:0-15804 GCA_016106625.1 Dracogyra subfuscus | reverse complement strand
ATGTACATGTGCATGTAACAAAAAGAAAAATAACCGAATTATTTTTTAACATTACATCAGCCTCTTGGCACACATGCTGTAAAAGTAAATTTTTAGAGCATTTGAGAAAAATGGGGCAAAACAAAATCAACTTTAATAGGCAGACAACTATTAGTGTTAACAAAGTGGGGGTTGGGGGTTGGGGGTTGGTTTTGTTTACATTAAAGTACATACATTCAATAAAAAGAACACCAGCCAAATTGTTCCATCTGATCATAGGCATACAGGCTCCCACTTTTGTAGGGGACTAGGCTAACGTTTGTCCGAATTAAAAGAAAATACCCAAATTTTGATAACAACACTTATTCATATTAGTATTACTACCAAACAGCTACATATATATAGGGTTGCAAAGGAATTACTATGCATTTTTACTTGAAAAAATTTGTTTTATTTAACGACACACTCAACACATTTTATTTTTAGTTTATAAATATGACATGGGACATATGATTAAGGACCACATAGATACTGAGGGAAGAAACCCACTGTGGCCACTTCATGGGCTACTCTTTTTGATTAGCAGCAAGGGATCGTTTATATGCACCATTACCTAGACAGGATAGCACATGCCACTGCCTTTGATGTACCTGCTGTACCTGCTTGTACACACCATAAATCACATAAAAATGTTTTATATACATGTATGTACACGTAAATTTACACATGTATTTATTTACTTCAGTTTCAACACAAATTATTTTAAGTTATACATAATTTCCAGTTTGTTATTAAAAAAAAAAACATGACAAGTTTGTGAAATATAATTTTTGAAAAATCAAAATCAAATATATAATTGTACAATTTATATATATTTTTATCTTTCATGGTCTCAAACCATAAAATGTAAACTGTAATTAATAAAACATTACAAGTGTGTATGTAACATATTTGTTTTTGTAAACATTTTTACAATATGAACTGACTTTCTTTTTTACATACAGTACATGTAGCTAAATCATATTGCAATGATGTATACACATACCTGGTACATAAAAATAAAACGTTTTTAAATTATAACTAAATGTAATATTAAATAAGTTACACAGGGTACGAAATTAAGGGTCGCCCGTGGCGAGTCAAAATGGCGTCGGGCAAGTCAAAACCTTATCACGTGTCGCCCTCCTGGCGACCCAAATTTTCCGCATATTATGTTAGGTATAAAATGCAAATTACTAGTTGATCAGAAAGTTTAATTTTTATTTCTCTTGTGGATGTGATTATTATTGTTTGTGTAAATTGTTGTCAGCTTAGTACATGTATTTTTTTATATTCCTTATCATACTTTTTTTTGTGGCTTGTTTAACGACGCACTCAACACATTGTAATTACGGTTATATCGGCGTCGGACATATGGTTATGTCGAGAAAAACCCCCAGTGGTCAGCTGACGGGGATCGATCCTAGACCGACCGCGCATCAGGCGGGCACTCTACCACTGGGCCATGCTGCCCGCTCCCTTATCATACAGTCATTATCCTTTTCATTCCAAGACAGAGCCTTGGTAAAACATTCCTGATGTTTGATTGTGTGGATCTTGTGACAACTATTGAAATAAATGTATCTGTTATGAAACTAAAACAAGTTCTGTTTCCTTCTTTTGTGTTATTATTATTGTTTGTATGATATAACATGTTTTTGTAAAGTGCAATTTAAGTAAAGTATTTTTAAAACAAAATGCAGCCTTGGGCCACTCAAAAGTTGTACAGGCGAGTCAAAGTACCACTATGACGCACGAGTATGAGTGGCCCGATTGGCGAGTCAAAATAAATCCCAAGTTCGTACCCTGGTTACATGTATAGTAAAACACAAAATGTATGATATATATCATCTACATATTTGGTTGTACTTACCAACACAAAAAAAAGAAGAATAAGAAACACATACAGTGTATTCATACTGGATACTGCCATAATACATACAGTTAAGTAGAAAAATAAAATGATTACCAAGGCTCATCAAATTAAGTTAACAACCAGCAAAAATAACTGCTAACTCCTGTAAATCGTGTGTTGACTACATGTACATCAAAGAATGTACATCACAGATTAATTACGCTGTACATCATCAGGCTTTCAACCAGATGCTTGTTGACTGTGGTTGCATTCTATTCCATATCACCACACCCAAAAATGACCTTCTGGCAGAAAGACTGATCATATAAAAAGGTACATGTACATACAGTGTGCATGTATTTAAAGGGACATTCCCGAGTTTTCTGCATTGTAAGATGTTTCCGATTAAAAATATATTTCTACGATTAAACTTAAATATTAAATATATTTTCTTCTTTATAATATCTGTGTCTGTATATCCAATGTGTTTCTGGTCGTCTTAATATTTGTATGAAGTCCAAACAGGATTTTGTCTCCAAATTATTCCATACATATGATTTTTTGTTTTTGGAAATAAAATGAAATTTACGCTAGTACAATAATTAGAAGGATCAGAAACATGTTTAATATACAGCCACTAATATATTGTGCATGAAAATATATTTGATATGTAATTACAATCATTAAGAGGTCTCTGTTAGTCGATAACATCTTACGTCAGTGAAATAATAATGAACAGCCTACTAATACCAGAAATATACCGTACATGTAGTGTGCTATAATACTAAGGAGGACTTTATTCGGAAATTTTGTTTAACGACACCACTAGAGCACATTGATTTATTAATCACCGGCTATATGATCAAATTGACACAGACACAAAGGAAACCTGCTACCTTTTTCCATTAGTAGCAAGGGATCTTTTATATGCACTATCCCTCAGACAGGACATATCATGGCCGTTGATATACCAGTCATAGTACACTGGGTCAGGGGTGCAGAAAGTACTCGCCTGCTCGCCACATGCGAGTTAAAGCTCTGACGGACGAGTTGAAAAATGTTTCTGCCAGTCCGATGGACGATTGTTGTTTTGTTTTTCGGACTGACTTCTTAAGTAAATAGTTTTTCTTGTGGCAAATCCGGAACTCGGCATCAACCATGCCACACTTTCGAACAGTCTTCAAATCTTGCCAAATGACTTATTATTTTAAATGACAACAAATAAAAAGTTCCAATCCAGCCAACTGACTGTTCTTAGACTTTGTGTCTGTCCTTGATTATTATATATGTTAATAAGTTTAATGATGCCCAGTAGTTCTCAAAACACCAAGTCCCCAACTGGCCATTTGCACCATCACCGATATACATCGACTCACGGCGAGTGCTGAATGCAAGATGCATCGATCTGCTTGCATTACGGCCAGTTCTGGGCTAAAAAAGTTGAGTCCGCCAAAGCTACCCAATAAAATAAAAAAAAGTTTTCAAACTCAATATTGTTTACCAAATAATTTTAATAATAAAGATATTGTTTAATGGTGATCTAGCTTTACTTTAATTTTGGTTCTTTTTAGTAGTTTTAGCATTGTTATTAAAATAAACATAGTGTCCTACAAGCTAGTGGACTAGTAGAAATTCTGGCGGGCTAGTACATTTTAATTATTACTGGTCCGACGGGCTAGTGAAATATTTTCCATTTCTGCACCCCTGCTGGGTGTAACGAGAAATAGCTCAATGGGCCCACCAATGGGGGATCGATCCTAGACCGACTGCGCATCAGGCATGCGCTTCACCACTGCAACCACTGGAAGCCAGTCAATAAACAAAAGGTAATTTAGGCCTAATAATATGAGGCAAATGGTCATTCAGGTTGCCTGGAATGAATAAATGAATGAATGGAATGTTTAACAACACCCCAGTACTCAGGTTGCCTGGAAGCTAGTTCAGTTCTTTTTAACATGATTAAAAAATAAACATTTTAAATTATGAATTTTTTGTCAGAGATAATGGCAAGTCATTCATATTTGTTAATTTTGGTACGTGGGTAACCTAAAGCCAAACCAGGCAAGGAACATTGTGTTCAGTATCACGTCGGGATTTGCTACGCAAGTTTCACAGATCTCTTTACAATTTTACAACATTAAACAGTAGTTGCTAATCAAATTTCAACTACCTAGAAATATCACTAATGATGATTTTGAAAAAATAAAGTTCCTTGTCAGATGACCTGGAGTGAGGTTTGGGTTACCCTATTTTTAGGTTATGTGAACACTTTTATTTTCAGGGAAATTAGTACATAGACTGATTAACTTAAAACATAAGGTACTTGTAAAACATAATAATATTAATAATACATTTCTGGTATTGTAAAACACTTGTGATGTTTCGATGTCTGTGTATGTACATGTACCTTGTACCTATACAAATAACAACTGATTAATAACAGTGTATGTACATGTACCTTGTACCTATACAAATAACAACTGATTAATAACTTAGGATATAGGAGGTGAAAAATGGTTTCATACTCACATGAAAAACTGCGACCCATTTGTATCCTTACCACGGTTAGCCATTGACAAAAGAAAGTCTGATTCATGTTTGAGATCGAAGTTTTCGTCTGAAAAACAATTTCGAGTAAGTGTAACTTTGTTTAATGATAACAGAGTGTTTTCCCTAGCTTGGTTTAGCATGGCTTCATAATAACCGAATCAGTGGGCAAACTTCGTAATCGTCTGCGGGAGAACAGTTTACATGCACGTCCTTACGTCGGATGCGTTTTAACGCAAAGTCATCTTAACTGGGCATGTGTACACACTCGTTGGATACAGTGACGCTAGAATACCATTCTTTTTTCGGATGAATCCAGATTTTCTTTACAACGTGGTAATGGCAGGGTGTGAAATGAACGCTATGCTGACTGTTGTGTTCTTGAATGAGATCGTTTCGGGGGTGGGGGTTCTGTCATGGTCTGGGCAGCCATTGCCCATGGTTATCGTTCACCACTAGTTGTCATTGATGGCAATTTAAATGCTCAATGTTACCGCGATGACATTCTCGCTCATCACATCATTCCTCTGTTCCATAACAACGCCAACATCTCGATTTTTCATCAATGAATAATGTTTAAAAACAATACAGCCCGAAAAAAGAAATGCATGGACTATTGCATGTGTGTCAAACAAAGCTAGCATTCCATGTGGGGAACCATTGAGAACACAGTGACTGACAGTGTTCACACTGCAAGGTGAAGGTTCCTTCTTCAGAATAAATTAATGTAGCAAATTGTTATGAATAATATGAGCATAACACATTTTGTCAAGGCCACATGTATGTATTTTATCTATCCTGCAACATTTGTAGGGTACCGTTCTAATCATCTTGCCAAGCTGAAAAGATATACTCTTTAAAAAAAAGTAGGGGAACTCTAACAAGAATTTACAATTGCCAAATTTGTAAGGTATATTAGATCTGGGGAATGGTTATATGATAATAGTGAATTAATTAGGCAAACATTACAACTGGTAGTTCAGTATTACAGTAGGTGTTATGACCACAAAAGATCTTTAAGGATGATTGGGGTCAGAAGTGAAATTTGAAAGTTGTGTTTGTTTACCAGTAAATTACAAATTCACACAATAAAAATGACTAAAAACAAAACAAAAACAACTATATGATCAACAGAATGAAAAAGATTGACAGAAATAATGTTCCACAGTTATTAATGGACCTGCCTGGAAATTGTCAAAGTCGAGAATGACACCCCACTTCATGATGATGTGCAAAATATGGAATGTGTTTTGGTATGTTTATAAACAGACAAGAACAATTTTTACAAGGATGTCCAGTGTTCTTGCTGCTCCATTTAAGAGGGGCAGGTGGTCCCGCTATTGCATTTTGCCACCCTGCTTTATTTTTCTGCACCCCTCTTTATTTTCCAGCACCCTACTATATTTTACAGCACCTATCTCCGCTATTCCCAAATGCACACATTCTTCCACACACCAAACAACCCAGAACAATCAGACTGCACACTGGATATGAAAGGAAGCAAGCTGCGTTGTGTACGAAAAAGCAATTGACAAAACATTTATGACAGTTACCATAACGTAATTTAATAGTATTTTTAATGGCCTCTAGTTTGTACCATACCTGTATCCATTTGTATGTTTAATACACACAATAAAAGTTACATTTTATTTGAGCAATGAAAACATTTTAACTTTTTATGGTTTAGGCTATATCAGATAGAAATCCCCTCACTTATCTGTCACATGATCAGAATTATCATTCTGTCTTTTGTTTCCACTAACTATCATCTGATAGTTTGTCCTCAAATGTTGATATAATTGGTTATAACTGATGATTTTTACTGTCTGTAATTTCTGACACTTTTTATCAACTGTCGGTCAATTCATTTGATGCAGATGGAAAGAACAAAAAATGTATCCAACATTTGATCGGTTCAGCAATAATATAATATCTTTGGTTCAATTAAAAGCCAAGTCTGTTTGTATTTCGTATAAACCTTTTTGCACAAAAATATGGAGTATGCCTTTCCACAAAGTCTATCAGCTCACAACAATATGGTAGCCAAGCTCCCACCACCCCCTTTGTTTCAAGGGTGTAATGCTGAATGGCCACACTCTTTTAATTTTTACCCAGCAAGAACACTGATGTCCATGGTCAAAACGTATTTTTGGTCTAATAGTTGATATTAACATTAATATTTCAGATTCCCCTACTTTTTTTTGAAGAGTATATATTGTTCAATGTCACGTTTACAGCCTGTATAAGCAGCCCTCGAAATTCACGGCGGCAATCGGCAAACCCGTCACAAAAGCTATCGCAAACTTGATTTGTGACAGCATTTCATTGCCGTTGCAAATCTGTGAGTGGTAAAAAGTCTGTAGGCATTTCTTTCTGAACTCTGTCCAATTACAGATCCCAGAGAGAAGCATAAATTTATTATATTGTGTAGCTCAGTTTCCTTAAGTAATATAAATTGGTTTATTCCAGTATAAAAATTTACGAAAGTAAAGTTGAAATGTTATGTTTTAGCATATTATTACAGCAGTGGATCATATGTGAATAATTTTGACAGCAATATCTTTTCTTTAAAATTGCCGCCGTACTGTCGTTGCAAAATTGATTTGCGATGGCACTTAACTGCCATAGCAAACTTGTCCGAATTTCAAGGGCTGTATAAGGCACACCAACCCTACACCAAAGCAAATCAAAAGCAATATAGTACAATATATTTTGCTATCAGAAGGTAACTTTTCAAATTCACCTTTACCTTCTTGTTCATGCAAATTCAGGGCTCGCGCTGCCATTCGCCAAAAAACTAAATTGGCGAAAGAATTTCCGATTTGGCAAAAAAATTGGCGAAAGATTTTTTCCCCGATGTTGAATTTTAGTACCAAACGTTAACCAGTTTTGTTCAGTTGATCCGCCTCGCGTTGTGAATAAGCCAGTCTATAATGACTATTATTCAGTAGCTGCTCGTCGTAAAGTTAGAAAACGCGATTAAATAAAATGAAATAATGTTTAAGCCATGTTGCATTGTTAATACTAAATGTTTGATTACTATCGACTACAAGTTTTACTTTTTATTAGTCATGTTTTGTCATACCGGTTGATGTTATAAATCTAGGTCACATAGTTGAGTTCATTTCCCTCCACTCCTTGCACAAAAATAAAAAAAGTCGAACCGGAGTGAAACTGAAAAAGGTTTTCCCACTTGTGTAAGATTGTCACACGCTAGTGTTTTGATAGCAATAAACATAAAGATGTTTCCTTTGTCTTTATGTTGGGTGATTGGCTATAACCGTGAGTGTGACGCCATACTAATTATGAATAGTATTCATTATAAATCAATACAGGGAAGTTACAAAACGAGGTCATGGCATAGGGTATGACTAAGAGTTGCGCACTTTTAATTATTATTAATTAAAAAAAAAAATTCTTCATATAATAAAACGGCCAGTCTTGCCATTTTGTTTCTTTAAAACAGGATTTTTGTTATTATATATACAACAATGCATCTATTAGTAACGCGGGCAGGGTTTTAAAAAAAAGGAGTAAAATTGTCTCTTTGTGATGTACCACTTGTGAGCTCATCGACGGGGATCGACCCTGGACTGACCGCACAACATACAAATGCTTTACTACTGGGCTATAGGCAGCCCTAAACATCAGCAGCATTTCTTTATTAGATTACAAGACGTGACGGTAAACTAAATAATAAGTACATGTTAGCATATACTATATTGTCATAATGAACGAGATTAAAAACAAAATATTTCGACTTAAATGTAAATATGTTACTGGCGAATATATATTTAGATTGGCGAAAGAAATTGGACATTGGCGAATTTTTTGGCAAACAAAAATAGCAACCCAGGGCTAGCCCTGAAATTACATACATTGTAGGTCACTGTTTTTATGTTTTTTTGTTTGTTTGTTTAACGATGCACTCAACACATTATAATTACGGTTATATCGGCGTCGGACATATGGTGATGTCGAGAAAAAACCCCAGTGGTTAGCTGACGGGGATTGATCCTAGACCGATCGCGCATCAGGCGGGCACTGTACCACTGGGCTATGCTGCCCGCTTTGTAGGTCACAGAAAGTAAGGCATCAAAGTAATTTAACTTTACTTACCAGGGAAAACCCCTCCATATATTGATTCACCACCCGTTCCATCACCTGCAAGAAAGAATATTGAAATCAAATCTGGATGTCATACACCGCGGTAGTGGTTTAGATACTTTCTCAGCTACATGAAGATGTGATCCTAGATGTCACTTAACTTTACTTTATTCTGTATTTTATGAAATAAACCCAATATATATTTATATTTAAAGCAGACAGCCTGTTGTCTGTGTTATGGTCATATGACCTTTACTATCATGTGTCGGGTTTAAGTAGTCGTTCACGAAATCGCAAAATGTGATTTAAACTTATTTTCAATTTGCCAAAAAGCTTATAAGAAAAATATATATTACTTTAATCTGGCTATATATATGTTCGGATTAAATTTGCCAAACTATTAATTTTTGGTGCCCAGCTTAAATGCTACACATGCCAATGCTAAAACACCATATTAGAAACCTTGAATTTTAAGTTGTTAAGTCGACAATGTATAATTTTGACATATTTACACAAGATTGTATATACACCTGAGTGTCACTTTCAAACCAGTTTTATGGTAAGAATCAAACCTGTAAATAATTTTAATCTTGAAAAACCATAACTGTTACTTCCAAGGGTTTCATAGTTATTTCAAAAGGCAGAGCTGACAATGGATTGAAATTTGGTTCAGACGATTTTCAGATATATATATAATATAGTATTTCCTTGAAAACTATGAAAATATGGTCAATCTAAGAAATATGTTATTAGCCAAAGACTAAATGGTTGTGTTCTCAATTCTCCATTTAAGCAGGGCGGCTCACCCCGCTATTGCATTTTTCCGCCCTCCTTTCACGTTCTACACCTTCCTTTATTTTACAGCAACAATATGGTAACCAAGCTGCCTTCTCCTTTAATTTTCACCCAATGATAACACTGAAATGGTTTGGCCATTTTGTATACACTGGCAATGTCCCGCACTCAGATTTTGGAGTACGCGATTATCCTCTTGCAAAAAGCATGATTACCTTTTGTGAAGTCTCCTCCCTGCACCATGAAGTCCTTCACAACTCGGTGGAAGGGTGACCCCCGGTAGTGGAGGGCTTTCCCTGACACTCCATTCCCCTTTTCTCCTGCAATACAAACATATATGGTCAAACGACGTCAGGGTGTATATAGTGTTTCCCCTAGCTTGTTTTAGCATGGTGCAGCACCATGCCTCAATAGTCTAGCACCGTCTTGCCTTAACCTGTGCCATGCTGCACTGTGATTAAAAAAAGCCTTTTTCAATCATTAATTCTAAAATTACCTAGATGAAACATTAATAATTGTACTATTAATTAATAAAAATACCTCTTTTAAAGTTTTATAAATTGCTACCATTTTTATGTTATCAACTAACAGAGACTTTTTAATGATTGTAATTACATATCAAATATATTTTCCTGCATAAAATATAAAACATGTTTCTGATCGTTCTAATATTTGTATTAGGTTAAATTTCATTTTATTTCCCGAAATAAAATATTTCGGAAGACAAAATCCACACAGATATTGAGAGATGAAACCTGCTGTTGCCACTTCATGGGCTATTTTTTTCAATTAGCAGTAAGAGATCTTTTATATGCACACTCCCACAGACAGGATAGCACATACCATGGCCTTTGATATACCAGTCGTGGTGCACCAACTGGAACGAGAAATAGCCCAATGGGCCCACTGGATCGATCCTAGACTGACCGTGCATCGAGCGAGCCCCTTACCAGGGTCTACGTCTCACCCCTTTTTTTTTTAAATTTTTACAAAACGAGTTAACGCATAAACATATAGTCAAACAACATCAGAGTGTATATATAGAATACTACACTCAATTTCATAAAATATAATTTTTACAAAATGAGTGAACTTCCCATCTAAGTATCTGATCGAACAAAAGTGAGGTCACATACCACGTGAAATTCATGAGATTGGTAAAAATGATATCTAGTGAAAATGAGAGTGGTAAATTACATTTTATTTATTAACAACCTGTTACCCGACAGTTACTTCCAGCACAAGGAAGGAAGAAAATGGTTAATTTAACGACGCACTCAAACATTTAATTAGTTATATCGCGTCGGACAATTAGTTAAGAATCACACAGATATTGAGGGAGGAAACTTGCGGTCTCCACTTCATTCACTACTCTTTACGATTAGGGATTTGTTATATGCACAATCCCATAGACAGGATAGCACATACTATGGCCTTGGATGAACCAGTCATGGTGCATTAGCTTGACCGAGAAATATCCCAATGGGCCCACTGACAGGGATCGATTCCAAACTGACCATGCATCAAGCAAGCACTTTACCACTCGGCTACGTCTCGCCCCCAAAGACACGCAAATTCATAGAGCTAAGACCAGTGAATATGATGCCACTTGTCTGGATAACATCAATTAGCAACTAATACGCACTTGGTGGTGCATACAAATCTTTTTATTACATACCTATTCAATCTTACTATAGTGATGAAGACAATTTCAAGCAGTGTGATAAAATGGAGAAAGCTTGGGAGTGTTTTCTCTTTTATAGAAACATTACCTACCCATAATCTCAACGGAAGAACGGAATCATGCTAAACTGGCAACCTGAATGCACTAATTAATATCTCAAATTACATGCATGTTCAAGTAGGTTGCACACCATTTTAACATTACCTGTGCAAAGAGCCCTAAAGTTCTCGCATGTTTTAGGGCACACATCAGAGAAAAGCTCAAACACTATTCGTCCAGCTAGAAAAAACAGAAAGAAAAACTGGTAAACATTTGTAGATTTAAAAAAAATATAAAGATCTAAAACAACACCATGTATATACATATAACAAAAATATGTTTTCCAAACTAGGGCTTTTAGAATAAAATCCACTAGCTATGGAATCAATGATTAAAAATGTTTACAACTCAACTGTACTTAAAAGTTAATATAATTTTACTAAATAATAGTAATAATCAAATATGTCACCTAAAGAGGGAGATACAGTTTAAAAACACTAACATTGGGGGGTTGGGGTAGGGGCAGGATATTCATATTTACAAAACAGACTTAAACATTTGACAAAAATATTTTCACTAGCTGTTGGGCATGGCAATAGTAGTTATTTACTAGCCCAACATTGAATATCACTAGCCATGGGAGTGGGGCTACCATAATCTAGAAACCCTGTCTTGCATGGCAATAGGAGTTACTTAATAGCCCTGCACTGAATATCACTAGCCAGGGGAGTGGGGCTACCATAAGCTAGAAACCCTGTCTTGCATGGCAATATCAGTTCCTTATTAGCCCAATACTGAATATCACCAGCCATGGGAGTGGGGCTACCATAATCTATAAGCACTGTCTGGCATGGCAATAGTAGTTATTTACTAGCCCAACACTGAATATCACTTGCTATGAGAGTGGGGCTACCATAATCTAGAAGTAGAATCCCTGACTGGAATGGCAATAGTAATTATTTACTAGTCCAACACTGAACATCACGAGCCATGGGAGTGGGGCTACCATAATCTAGAAGCTCTGTCGGGCATGGCAATAGTAGTTATTTACTAGCCCAACACTGAATATCACTAGCTATGGGAGTGGGCTACCAGAATCTAGAATCCCTGTCTGGCATGGCAATAGTAGTTATTTACTAGCCCAACATTGAATATCACTGGCTATGGGAGTGGGGCTACCATAATCTAGAAGCCCTGTCTGGCATGGCAATAGTAATTTACTAGCCCAACATTGAATATCACTAGCCATGGGAGTGGGGCTACCAGAATCTAGAAGCCCCGTCTGGCATGGCAATAGTAATTTACTAGCCCAACACTGAACATCACTAGCCATGGGAGTGGAGCTACCATAATCTTGGAGCCCTGTTAAACATCACATAACACCTGGGGCTACCTGTAACTGTGTCAAGCCAAATTCACCACCAAGATTAGATGCTATCTTTAGACAGCAGAAATATAATAGAAACCGATTGTTTTGAAATCACTCTCGTTTATGGTGGTCTAATGTTCATAGCACAGTCAACGAAATAAAGTAAAGTTTGTTTTATTTAACTACACCACTAGAGCACATTGGTTTTTAATCTTATCAACGGCTATTGGACGTCAAACATATGGTCATTCTGACACTTTTTTTTTATAGAGGAAACCTGCTGTTACCACAAAGGCTACTCTTTTATGATAGGCAGCAAGGGATCTTTTATTTGCACTTCCCACAGGCAGGATAGCATAAATCATGGCCTTTGTCGAACTAGTTATCGATCACTGGTTGGTGTAAGTGGTTAACACCTACCCATTGAGCCTTGCAGAGCACTCACTCTAGTTTGGAGTTGGTATCGGGATTAAAAATCCCATGCCTCGACTGGGATCCGAATACAGTATCTACCAGCCTGTAGTCCGATAGCTTAACCACTGCGCCACCGATACAAAATTAAGAACACAACAAAAATGTAATACATATGATATACTATCTTTGTGATCCACACATTTAAGTATATACACAACAAAATGTGTATTTTAGCAAAACCATGAAAATTTAAGCACACAAAAATTAAGGATTTCACAATAAATCAAGCTGTGTTTATGTCTTTTACATTTAAAGGGACATTCCTGACTTTGCTGCACTGTAAGATGTTTCCGACTAATAAAATATTTCTACGATTACATTTACACATTAAATATATTTTCTTGTTTAGAATATAAGTGTCTGTATATTCATTATGTTTCTGGTCATCTTAATATTTGTAAGATACTAAGAAGCCCAAACTGTATTTGGTCTTAAAATAATTTTGTACACATGTACAAAAAATATATATTTTAGGAAATAAAATTAAATTTAACCCAGTACAAATACTAGAACGATCAGAAGCATGTTTAATATATATACAGCCATTAATATTTCATGCAGGAGAATATACTTCATATTTAATTACAATCGTTAAAAAGTCTCTGTTAGTCAATAATAACATCTTAGACATTGCAGCAAACTCAGGAATGTCCCTTTAATTTAATGAAATGTTAAACTTGTAAGATGAGGTTCCTCCACTTGCCAATCCCAGTAAGTTGTCACAAATAAATGTTGTTTAAACCAAATTTGCCAACTGAGAATTTTAAACACAATTGGTGGATTATATTTCAATCTGGTGAAGTAATTTCATGTAATGATTGAGATTTTATTGCATAGTATTACTAATTTAGTAATGGTGGGTTTCTGCAATTTTTCAAGTTTATTTGACAACTTGACAATTTTAAGTTTTCTGTACACATCCTGAGATCACTCTGCATTTTACTAAACATTTACCAGATTGTCCTCCAATTTCAACATCAAAGAAGCATCTTGGTCGATAGTTTCCGTCAATAGTCATCCTGCAAAACATATTTGAGAAATGATATGAGAAAATATATGTACAAAAACTGTAAAGAATAATTAGCAAATTGAAATCACACCTATAGATCTACAAACATGAAGATCTGTACATTTAATAATAGCCTTATTCAAAAGAAGGGGACATGACTAGTTCACCAATGTAAACCTTGTGTGCAAGCGTCGAGGTTTACATTGCCAACCGATTCCGCCATTAGCAAAACGGTTCCGAGGAATTTTGCTCGGAACGAAATTGCGGTCAAAATAATTATTACCATCACATTTTTACACCCTAATAGCATATTGTGATCTATTTCGAGCTCACTGAGACCAAAAAATACTTACTTTGAAACAATCGTCACTCCGAATTAAAGAAAAAAAGTCCGGTGTTTAGAACGTCGCCATGCATGTCAGTTGAAATAGTCGGACTTTTTTCCTTTAATTCAAAGTGAAGATTATTTCAAAGTAAGTATTTTTTGGTCTCTGTGAGCTCGAAATAGATCACAATATACGATTAGGGTGTAAAAATGTAATGATAATCGTTATTTTGACCGCAATTTCGGTCCGAGCAAAATTCCTCGGAACCGTTGTCCAGAAGTGCTAATGGCAGAATCGGTTGACAATGTAAACCTCGACGCTTGCACACGAGGTTTACATTGGTGAACTAGGGACATGATATATGTAGGCCAATAGTAAAGAGCTCGCTCCATATTTGACTTATTATATTATTATAATATTATATGTAACAAGTATTGTTTTTGTTATAATTTTATTTGAATAGTATCCAAAACATGACGCCGGGATACATTTCATTTGCAATGTTCAGAACTGAGAAGCACCTATAAATGCTAATGGTAATCACAAAATAAGAAGAAAGCAATAACCGGACGACTGCAGTGACAGTTAGAATGATTCATTAAACGACAGCATTGCTCTTGTTATTATTTATGGCGATTAAAATGAAATAAAACCTGAAAAAGTTCCTGTTTTATTTTCAAGAACTCGCAGGAAAACCGGAAACGGAAATTCTTCTTCTCATTTTAATTTCCGCACCCTGAGTTGAAGGAATCCATGACGTTTCGCCCCCAAGCCAGTTTCACCCCCAGTCAGTTCGCCCCATGGTCAGTTCGCCCCCTGCCAGTTTGCCCCCGAAAAAACATAACAGTTCACCCCCAAACTAAGTCAGATCGCCCTCATCTTGAAATATGATTGGAAGACTGTTCTTAAGCAGTCTGAAATTGAAATATTATTATTATTAGATTTGAACTCTATTACAATGAATCGAATTACCTCAGCTTTAATTTTCACAGCTTTTTAAAAATGCAATATATTTTTATTTATGTCTTTATTTTATTTTGTTTACTTGTTATTTTAAAGTGGATAGTTTTAGATAAAGACTTTTGTTTTAAATATATTACTAATGATTGTATATACTAAATGAAAGGTTTATACCTGTAGTCCAAGTTCTCCCACTTTCCTGTTGACCGCCTGGGCCCAGTGAAAGCCACACCCACGGATCTGTACTCCTGGGAAGACGCTTGAAACAGCCTTCCATACAGCACTTTCAAAATCGGTTACAAGTACTTCCACTTTAGGATCACCAGGAAGACGCCTTTTCAGTTTCTTGAGCACCTGATAAAAGTAAACATAACCAGTTTATAACATACGTTTATATACCCTCAAGTGTTTGTAAAGAATATGAAAATGTACTTTCAGAAATCTGTAGTACATACTTTTTAACTTACCTTCTTGTAATCGGATTTGCGTCTCCTTGACATGATGCAGAAGGCAAGCGGCACTTGTTTCATGTCGTCTCCTGATCTGGTGAAGGCATGGATGGTGAATAGTTGGTAGAATGGCCGCCTGACTACCTTGAAAGTTCCGTTCACGTACCACGTT
>JAECMU010011011.1:14030-26085 GCA_016106625.1 Dracogyra subfuscus | reverse complement strand
CCCCCCCCCCCCCAATCCCTGGAAATTTAGGTGTGATCAGTGGTGTACTCGATATTAATATTTACTTGACTAGTTGACTACTGCCCAGTCACCAATGACCCGTTTGCATCATTGCCTTTGGACCATTATACAGTCAACTGAAAGAATACTGCAGTGATCGCCTTATGTTATTTTAGCAAAGTCATTTTTAACACATCATGCCGTGGCAATATAATTGTTTTCATAGGAATGTACCATAGCTGTTTTCACCTGTTTTGGGAAAGCATACAAGTGTATTTCATTAGACCCGATGGCTCATAGTTCAGGCATATTTTAAATAACATATTAATTACCACAAAATACATATTTAAAGGTTAACTTTATAATAAAATGATTAACCATGAGCTATGCAGTTTCAATCTGTTTCACTGTTACATATACTGTACAGGCTGCAAATGTAGCACAATTCCTTGCTTCTGCAAATCCAGATTTTGGTTGGCAAGCGTAAAATTGTGAGACAGAATCCCAAAACACCTCTATTAAGTCCAGTTAATAATTCAGGTGGCTCAAAAGTCCTTTGCCTGCTTCATATTCCCATTAATGAGTAAGAAGTGTTATTCCTACTCTGCTTTCATGTAAGCGCTGTAAAGCATGTTACAAAATACATTAAAGGTTCCAAACATTTTTTCTGAAAACTGAAGTCATTTCGTGTCATTTAATGTGTTCAGTATGTATACTATATACACAAATCAAACCAATTAAATGTATACGCCACTATTCAGCCCTCCACATTATGACCGATTTGGTCTGATATGCGACCATTTTTTCCTTTGGCGACTAAAATATTTCATACTATCAATATAAAAATTCAAGTAGATGCCAGATAGTGCCTAGATGGAAAAGTTAACATATTGCTATTGAAGAGAAAATAATACAAACTAAATTACTATTCAAGCTAAAAAGCAATTTTAATGCAAAATTTTCAATATTTTTATTTATAAAATTGAAAGAGATTTTATTGGAAATAAAAACATAACATAATTTACCTGATAATTGACACCAACTTTATGACACATTTTGAGCCTAGTTTTAACATTGTTTTATTATAAAGTTAACCATAATCATGGCTAGAAAAATAAGGTGGCCCAAAAAGTAATAATGGATGTTGGCAAGTTATGGTAAATGAACCACAAGCAAGATTTTAAGTTGGAATAAATATATGCAATATAAATATAAATAGTGGCTCATATGTTATAGCTTTAAAGAAGGGCGACCAAATAATATTATTTAGGTGACTAACATCATTATTTTTAAATATTTAAGTCGCCCGAATGGGACATTGGTTGCATTTAGTGACGTGGCCACATGCCGTTACGAGTCCTGATAATACTAAGTATACACTACATGGACCATGTGGTGATCATTCCCCAGAGTATTTGCACAAGAAAGGATATTTCTTGTCATCTTTCAAATCAAGTTGAACTTCTAAACATTTTAATAATTTAAGCTATTATGTGAATATTTTGTGAAAATTTTAATTAAATTTTAAATACATTTCCATGTCCTTCCAACTGTGTTTGGATACAGCAGGCAAACCCATTCCCCAATGATGTGCACAGGTGATCCAAATGACATGGGTTTATCTGTGTTAAAGTTTATATACTTCTCATAAGATTTATGTTGATACCCATGTATATGATATGTGATGTGTTCTTATTATCAGTGATTTTTCTTGGCTTTTAATGAATTAGATACATAAATAAATAAAATGACACAATGAATTGTTCTCGAAAGTTTTGTTGATTTTGCAACATGTAAACCGTGTTCTCCAAGTTTTTGAAACCAAGTTAGTGCAAAGGCTGAACCAGAGGCATAGTCCACATTGAAGGAGTAGGGATATTACAGATATATGCGACCTCTCCTAAATAGCACATAATCTCTCTCCACTTTACTGTTTTTCTTTGAAGGAAATAATTTCACAATGAGTGCATCTCAGTACGAGTTGGTTTTGGTAAATTGATACAAAATTAATATAGGAATTAATACATGGTCAAAATATGAATCAATGCAGAAGCAAAGGTATTGTGTATCATTTCATCAATCCAGAGTGTATCATGACACCCCTAGCAATTATAGTACTTAATAAAGGTTAATCCTGGTTGGAGTTATTAATAGACTGAGGACTGGTTGCATTCAGCTAATATTGTATTACTTAGGACAAACAGAATAATATATGTAGTGACTACATAAAAGCTCTAAAAATAAGGGTTGGTAGGCAGGGCTAGCAAATCCAGACCTTGCTTTTTAAGGTGCGCGAGTGTGATCGCGCTTGTACAGCGCACATAATTTCAATCTGGCGAGAGAGAAAAATAATGCACATTACACGCACAAACGATGCATATAAAATAATTTTGTATATTGATTGCCACAATATTTTAATATATGACTGGTACTTATCTTTGCTATACAAACACACAGGTTTAATAGACATCTTCAAAGTCGTACCAATCCGATCAAAATTCTTTGCCTCTTTAATTTATTATTGATAAGAATCAGTCCACTTTTGTAAGGTAATAGATCACAAGGTCTGATAAGGATAACTCATTTATACTGTTCATATAGTTATGACAAAAATAAAAAGTTGTTTTTAATCTTTAAGCTTTGGTATTATGGAACTTAATGTATAATAATAACTTTAACATTTTACAAGACTGTCACAACTTGAAAAAGAGTGAAGGTGTTAAAATTTAGGCATCCTTTTATTTACAAAAGAAAATGGATGATCATAATCATGAAAAAGAATGCCAATTTAAACAAACTTTAAAAAGCCATTTTCAAAAAAAAAAATTAATGTGTTTTCCTTGACCGAATATGGAAACTAGCTGCTGGAAACTGCTTAATTTTTTATTGTGATCATATATATTTAAAAAAAAAGAATCTGTATTGGGTCAGTGGGTGGTGTTACTGCATGGGATGGTGACAAATAACCTAGAAAAATCACTGATTGTATATCTGAATTTTATGAAATCATTGTATGTTGCTGGTGTCATAATATTCGAAATTGATTTCTGTTCACATCCTTAGATCAAGTATATTGATTGCATTGTTTCTATATACATTTAAAAACAGAAAGATAATACAACATTAAAAGTTAACTGAAATACTAAATACTATTTGAATTTCTTGGGAATTTGTGACCAGCAACAGACAAACATTTGTTCATATTTTTTATTTAATGTGTTATATGGAAGATTGGATGAAGTCTGCAGATATTTGACTTGAACAAAGGTAGTTGATAAGTATCAAAGAAATTATTAGTTATAACAATGCAAATATAGTTAAACTTAATGTGAACAATACCAAATTCAATGTTATAGTTTATTGTACAACACCAACAATCTTTGTTCAAGTTTAAATATCAACAGGTAAGTGATGTGTTACATCTTGTGCTTGTTTCACATGTTCATTTTGTTTAACATACAATACCAGAAATTGAACACCTGTACCTTTCAAATATAGTAAAACAAATTCTGCAGTTGTTCCTTTTAAAATGTGACTTTCTACTTAACTAGTATATTTGAAATGCTTCAACCTGAATTGTTCAACAGTACAAAGTGAATTTGGGATGGGAAATGCATAAACTATAGTGGTTAACAAATAAGCTGAACACTTTATGAGGAACATTCAACAAGTCCATGGCCTAATCATATTTTAGACATTTTCACCATATTGTGCCATTTTTTAATGTCCCAACCATGCAACCATGTGTAATCAGCAGTAGATATTGATGATTGAAAAATTAGAAGTGTCTTTTCCCTTCAGTTTAATCAAAATGGTTTATATGAACATTTATCAGTATATTTTATAATGTTTTGTCCTGTTCTGCATTCATTTGGAAAGGTTCCAAATTATACACTCGGTCCAAATTGTATTATTTCATTAAATACTAATTAATACTTTCAGTTATAAAATTTAAGTAAAACAATTAAATATGTCCACAAAAATGCAATAGTATTAAGTGAATGATAATTAATGTGTTAAATGAAAATGAAAACATGAGTGTGGGATACAGTGCATTTGGTTATTACCACCATTGTAGATACGAACAAAGTACTTTGCTGCTTTATAGTATTTTATCTCGTTACTGAAATTAATCTGGCCAAGTATCGAACAACACTTAACTATTACCTGCAAATGGCACAGCTTATATTGATCAACGTAGAGTCTTGTGCAAGTGTGGAACAAGGGTCTGTGTGCTAGGTGGGCTATATCAGTTTTTTGTAAGTGTTTGTGTTTTGTGTTTGAAATCATATTACACTAGGTCCGAAATATTATGTCAATTTTGACTTTTCATTATTGCTAACAACTTGGTGAATGGGGTAAACTGGGACACCTTAAGGGACAAACTGGGTCATATGTCAATGAAGAATAATACACAAAGGCCTGTAATTTAGAAGCAACGTATTGCTGTTTCCATTGATTTGTTGGTCAGCAATCATATACACTATAAATTATATAGAAAATAAAGACATATTGCTACAATCTTGACTTTTGGATTTGTGGTACTTTTGCAAATCTGACCAACTAGAATCGTCTAACAGATCGATTCACCTCGGTGGATCCATTCAGCTGATTGGCTTTTTTCTCGTCCAGCCAGTGCACCACAACTGGACAGAGGAGAGGCCATGATATGTGCTTTCCTGTGTCAGAAAGTGCATATAAAAGATCATTTGCTGCATTAGAAAAGATGTAGTGGGTTTCCCCTATGTTTGATGTCAATAGCTGATGATTAATTAATCAATGTGCTCTAGTGGTGTCATTAAACAAAACAAAAAACGACCAAAACCATCGGTATCTAGATTGTAGTTCTCAGCCTGTGATATGTGAAAATGTAAAATAAAAGGTCACTTACTGACATTATTACGTCAGTACTTTAAATATGACACCAGGATTAATAGGATAGTGTCCCAGTTAGGCCCATCACGAAAGTCCCAGTTAGCCTTATCGACAATTACTAAAATATAGATACTTACCTGCTATCTAAAAATGGTTCCATTTGTAAAATATTTATATATTTAAAAAACCCTGATAAATTAGAGCGGTTATCCGTCCTTTTCTTAAAGTGTGGCTTCAGAGAATTTCCTGTTTGGAAGTTGACCACTGGAGCAGTGTCTCACTTGATCTCATGTATCAGTAAATCATCAGTCTATCCTACATTTAGTGGACATTAAAATTCACAACTGAATGAAAATCCACATTACTTCAATGTATCTTTTTTACATATAACATTGAATTACAGTATGTGACATACAATATTCTTAGATCTGTATAAAGGTACAACCAGTTGATCATATAGAAAGTTCAAAAAGTGAACTGTGAATTGCTGTTATACACTTTACAAATACAATGGATGTGGGGAAGTAGGGATACAGTGCATTCAGTTATTACCACCATTGTAGATATAAACAAAGTACTTTGCTGCATGACATGATTGGTCATTAGAATGCTGACATTTCAGCTTTCCTATTGTGCAGTTTGAAGAAACCCTGAATGCTTTTTAAGCCAGAGTGCAAGTTTATGTGGCTTCATATTGCTTTCCCACCCTCCTCCTTATTCACTCAACCTAGCTCTCTATATCTACCTGTATAGTTCCTAAACTGAAATCCGAGTTATGGGCAAGGAAACTGATCCCATGCTGAGACTATTTTGTGGTGCCAAGATAAAACATTCTATCATGACAGCCAGGATAGCAAAATTAAGAATTGATCACTGAACATGGTGACCATACAAAAAATTAGCATTATTGGTTGAACTTGTTGGACGTCCATTAAATGCTATTTTTGTCTGTTAACTATAGTTCTGTTTTAAGATACCTGAAGTTGAGATACTGCTTTGCAGTTGCTTGAAGTAATCTGTACTAACTTGAAGTATTAATGAGTATGTTTATCAGATTAAGACGGAGTGTATATTTTTTGTTATCTTGTATTATGTGAAAGTATCCATAGCAAAATCTCTAAATGGAACATTTGGTGTTAAGCAACACATTTAATTTGGAGGAGTGTTCAGTATGTCACGGGTCTCAGGATATACAGTTACTGTGTTTTGTCAACCATACAGGATATACCGGTACCTCACTTTATTTACAAGGCAGTTCACATAGGAAAGGAATTAATTACATAGAACATATTACTAAATGTATGAAACGAGCAAAAGCAATAGGAATGGAAATATTGCCATTCTGTGATCTTGACAGGTGTGTAATAAAAGATAATCTCAATCTGGATAATATTTGAAATTAATTTATAGTGTTCCTTTTGAAAGATTACATGTATTATGCCTCAGAAACATGCATGTTTATATACAGTATATGTTCCATCACACAGTACATTATGAATCAAATTGCTAAAGACTGTTCATCACATTCCTAACACTGAATAAACGTAATGCATAGGTCTGAGATAGTTGTACCCATGAATATAAGGGAATATGTGGTATTCAGTTTTCACAGATTAAATTATTTTATATAGTTTGTTAGGTACTGCATTGAGTGTAGTCAATCTACACAAGATGTATATTGGAATTTGAAACTTTAATTGTTGTGCACTGTATCATTATTATTACTTGGTTTGAGGAAAATAACATGAACAGCTATTGAAATGAATAGCTTGGGACAAATAACATATACTGTTGGAATGATGTTTTAGACTTCACAGTTTTATTAGTTTTTCCTTGAACAATAAGGTGCTAATTTATAGCAACACAAGTCTGTATAAACAGAATTCTGTATAAGTTTTATTTTTGATAATTAGTAGTGTTTACTACATGCGGTTTGTAAAATTGTCTTGATTGCTTATGTGTTGGAAGTAGCAGTCATGTGAACGTCTAGAGAAAGGCACAATGATGTTAATAATATTACATGTTGTTTGTAAATAGTGAGCTATAAACATTCCTGTGCTTTATTTTGTGGTAATAAAAACACTTCCTGTAAAAGCCAACATCTTTCATGGTGCCTATTGGATGAAAATTGCATTTGTCATTAAGTTTTAAAATAGTGTATTGTGTTGTACATGTAAAACACTGACACATGTTGGCATATGGTGTATACTTGTGATACTCTGCCTCATGCATAAGTAAATTTGTGGGTATATTGTGCTACAGTGTTTAACATTTAACTCATGAACATGGATAGACTAATAACTATAACTGTGGTTGGTTATGAAGTTCTCTCTGGAATCAAACTGCTCTGTTCCACAAACTGTTGAAAGTACCACAACCTGTATGTGTGTGTGCGTGTGTGGTGTGTGTGTGAGTGAGTGAGATCAAATGTTAACTGTTCCTTTTAAAAAACCTCAAATTTTTGTATGTTATAGTATTAAATTATTTACACTGTCAACAGATTTTTTTTTCTTGTGTCAGTTAATTTCTATTGTTACTCTATTAGAACTGGGCACATGATCTAGTTTTTGTCAGTCAGGGAATATTTGGTGCAGTATCATGTCTTGATTGACAAGTTTCAGAGAGCACTACACAGTTCTAAAATGTAAAATGTTCTCACGTGTTGAATTTGAGTTGTGGATTATTGTCTATGAGTGAAATGTTTCTGGATTTTATAATTCTCCTTCTTTGTCATATCTATGCTATATTTGAATATAGCAGGTTTCCATCATCAGACTGTAGAAATTATCAAATGTTTGACATCCATCAGTTGATGATTAAAAAGTCTAGTGGTGTCATTAAACACAATTTAACTTTAACTGTACTATATTTGATATTGATGCTGGACAAGTTTATAACATATATCATGTGCTAGCTACTTGCTTGTATTGCCTGCTATTTACATACCTGTGTAGTTGTGAAACTGAGATGGGTGTGTGCAGAAGAAATGTTTCAACAAAATAAGGTCCCTTTTGATTGTTCACAGTGTGAATGAAAAGTGATAGCTGGTTTTATGTATCAGTACAGCAAGTTAGACCTGCTAGCTATGCTGGGATACACACCGTACATGCTATTCCTGTGCTAAATGAGAGAAATACTTAATAATAATGTTATACTTCAATACTTGCTATGTTTATTTTATTATATGTACATGCAAAACAGAGGGAGAGAGAGATACTTAATTACCTAGTTGTTATTCCAGTCATAGTTATATAGCAGATGTCAGGCCTTCTTGATTATGGTAGCCCCACTCCCATGGCTAGTGATATTCAATGTTAGGCTAGTAAATAACTATTATTATCATGCCCGATGGCTAGTGAAATATTTTTGTTCAAATGTTAACAGTTAAGTCTATTTTGTAAATGTAAATATCCTGCCATCCACCCAACCCCCACGCCATACCCCCCAATGTTAGTGTTTTTAAGCTGTATCTCCCTCTTTAGGTGACATATCTGATTATTACTATTATTTAGTAAAATTGTGTTAAAAGTAAAGTAGGGCTAGTGAATTTTTAATTGTTGCTAGTACATTTTTAAAATCACTGATCCCATGGCTAGTGGATTTAAAAAAAATTCTAGAAGTCCTGAGATGCTTTTGTCAATCATAATAATTTCAGAAGACTTCAACAAAAATCGGGTGTGCTTAATGTTTATATCATGTTAAATTTAAACACGACAAAAACCCTTATCCTTAAATTGTTTTGATTTCAGACCAAGTTTACGAAGACAACTGGGAACAGACCAAAAAATGTCACCACGTTCAAGTGGAATACACATGTGCAATATCTGCAATAAATCGTTCACTTTTAACTGGACACTGGTTCGGCACAAACAGAGTGTACATCAAAAACTTTTCCGCTACAAGTGTGATATTTGTGCACGATGTTTCAGTCGAAAAGATCACTTGGCTGTACATAAGCTTGTTCACGTCAAAAATAGTCAATTGATGTTTTTCCCCTAAATATTCAGTTTAGTATAGTGAACTTTGCCACGATCTTCTTCACCAAGTTAATTTGAATATACCTTTTAAAAGTATTCAGTCTACATTTATGTGTTTATATACACATTATTGTTTTCACAATATGTAAACTGAGAAAGCTTGCAGCAAAATATTTGTACTCAAGCGGTTGTTGATGCAATGCAAGAATAGTATTCATCTAAAACTCTACTTTCTTAAGCGTGAGGACAGTGTGTGAGATTTCTATTGGAAAGACAGTTGACAGTCGTACTAAAATATGAGACACTTAACGTTTTGACTACTGCAGGCGAGATATCTGATGTCATGCCAGTTGACATATTGTACACTACACAGTGCATTCCCCAATTCATATTTCCCGCTGTTTTGTACATGACATTCCCCGGAAATGATTTAGTAACACAAAATGGAAGACAAGTTAGCTTCCTGTTTGTTTAGATTTTGGTTTTTCAATGGCTTATAACTTGGAATTTTGAGTTCAAATTTTTAAATTTTGTTTTGCAAGTATTTTCGCTTGACAAAAGTGACAGCACGTCACGGTCATTTTCAGGGATCGATAGCTGATTGTGACAGCTAATTTGATAATAAATTAGATCGTTTTAACAACAACGAAAATCACCAAATATTGGAATATGAATCATTGGTCAGTTTCTTTTTGGTTTGTTTAATTCTGGTCAGAAAACCTCTGTTATTGGAAATAATGAACATAAATACTAGACAACTGGTCACAAATGCCGGTAAAAAAACACAACTTTTTCTATTTTTTGCCTAATTTTAATTAACATCAACTGATCTAAAATATAAAACTTAGAACAAAAAACACAACCATAATACTGATTGAAATATGAACTTTATTTTATGTATTTATAAAACATTTAGGTGATTATATGCAGAGCCCTCAAAAGTACCCGGTCTCCGGCGGCAAATCGCCGCCTGAAACAGCTTTTGACGCCGCCTACTTTTCGTTGATGGTAAAACAAAAAGTGCTTTCTCTTCTTTCATAAAGTCTCCTACAAAAGGGATCCAAACAAGGTGCCAAAATAGTTGTTTATTTGACTGATTTGCGCTAACAGATGCCATGAGAATGCATCTCAGAGGTTCGATTTTTCAAATGCTTCTTGGGGAGGGCCCCCAGACCCGCCGCTTTGCCCCCTGCTATCATCACTGTTGTAGCCTGCTACTTCTTAAACTGTTGAGGGCCCTGTATATGTGAGTACAATTATAATCTTGTACCCACTAAACATGTTAGTTTTTTTCCAAAATGAAACCAGTAGTCTAAAGGTTAAGACTTAACAATAGTGTTCTTTCAGTATTGACTCCATGGTGTATCAGTTGGCTTTTTGTTTTGTAGAGCATCAATTTGCTGAATAGGGTACAAATACTACTGTATGTATTCATATCTGTATTTTTTTTCAGAGATTTTGTAAACACAAACCTCTGGAAAGCTACACAGATGAATAAAACACCAGATGATCTGAATGACTCGACTAACTATTGCTGTGTTTGTAGGAAAACATTTGCTTTTCGGTCTGATCTTAGACGCCACCATCGCACAGTGCATCAAAAATGGCGTTTTCCATGTAAAAACTGTGGAAAAGAGTTCAGTAGAGTTTCTAATCTCAACTTGCATATGAAGCAGTATCACTAAAAAACAATTTGTGGTGTGAATGGTTGTTGAGAAACAACTAAAAAAACTTGTTAATTAGGTGATTACATTTGTTACAATTACAAATGTCTTTATTCTGGAAACTTTATTTTGGTTTCAGACAATCTGGACACGGAAAAATGCAGAATGTGATATGTGAAAGGACAAGCTATCGGACTTCAAGGTCAAGATATAGAAAACATGTCTGTGGCATATGTCATAGGTCGTATTCTTTTTCATATGACCTGAAACGACATTATCAGGCAGTACATGAAGGTCGTCGCTTTCCGTGCAAGTTCTGTGGCAGAACATTCAGCAGTGTCTCAAATGTGAACTTTCATGCAAAGCGATATCACCAATAAATAGCCAAAAAAGATCAGTGTCATAGACCGATAAATGAACAGGTGTCGAATTTGGCAGGTTGGAGGTCAAGGACAGTTGGTCTAGACGAACAAGTCTTAATATGAAATAGCCGAACCCATGCCAAATAAAGAGTCATGTTCAGGTATGATGACCATTTAGTAAAGTGTAACATTATGCACGCCCAGTTTCACAGTGAGATGTTAATGTTCAGGACACTGGAGTCTGTGAATCGGTGTGTGATGGGGCATTACAGCAATTTGCCACACGACCTACATTAACTTGAGCGCTACTTGAAACACAGAATCTAAAAGCTGTTACTTGTTGTCACGTTGGTGATAAAATGGTGATAATATTTTATCTTGTCGAAAATGGTCTACTACTGAAAATTTGAATTGTAAAGAGAAAAATTAGTAAGTTTATTACAGTTTACTGCCAAGATTGGGGCTTTGAATGTGGGGTGTTAGCTGGCTGTTTCATGACATGAAACAGGGCATAAAACATGACCTAAAGCATTTAGAATATCCCTAACGGTTTGATCACTCAGATTAATATGATCAGAAAGATATAGGAATATGCCTTTTTATTGTGCTTGAGTGTGAATTTTTCCAGAGGACTAAGCTATTTAAATGTACTATTGCCTAGCTGGTGTTCGGACCTTCTGTTACATGTGATACTGGTTGTCCTTATAGTGGTAAACCAGTCGGGTATATTTGTAATCTTTATATTATAGTACATATTTGTAAAAATGTGTGTATATATCCCCCAAAAACCCAATCCAATACTGCATAACACACACACACTCACTCACTCACTCACTCACTCACTCACTCACTCACTCACTCACTCACTCACTCACACACACACACACACACACACACACACACACACACACTTGATTTGTGGCTGGGAGTATGGAAAATTGAATTGAAATTAATTTACCTTTGTGTGCTCAGAATAAAAAAAAAAAATGCCAACTTCATTAACGGATAGACTAGCAGGTGTTTTTAAAAAATAAATTTGTATCCAATTCCTGTTTTACAAGTACAGACAGACCTTGTTACAACGGCCACCTTTGTCCCTGGGTCACTTTGTCGTTAAATCAAATTTGCCATTGTAACAATTAGTCGAGTTATCTCCCTTGCTGTTGGGAGAAGAAAA
>JAECMU010011011.1:1899-14003 GCA_016106625.1 Dracogyra subfuscus | reverse complement strand
GCAGCAAAACACGAAGGTAGTGAGGCAAAATGCATCTAGTTAATAAAGCCATATCAAAGAATTTTCATTTGTTATTAAATACAACATTTCAGAGTCTAGAAGCTAGACACTTGTTACCTTCATAGATATAAAACAGTATGCACAATAATATTTTGTAACAATGCTGTGCTGATTGCTGTACAGCAGTATATTGCATAGTTATTGTGGGTTTTTTTGGTGTGGTTTTTTTAATTTCTGAGAACGCATTTGGTCTTTTTTTCCTTCTTGTTCTACCATTCATTCTTTATAGACCCCAACAACAAGAGCAACAAATACAATATGCAAAATTCTTTTGAGGGTGTCGGAGTTATTTTTGTTCAGCTGTAAAGCAAATGAGACAAATCAATAAATGTATATACTGTTTGATCTTACAGTAAATAATCTGTGCATGTGTCTCGTCTGGTAACCTTCAGTTGTTTTGGTTTCAGGCTGGCCAGAAATGGAGGTGTCAAAGTTCCTAGGGAATGTGATATCTATCTGTATCCAAGATCAAGAAAAGGATGCCATCTTTGTGCTGTATGTAATAAGATATTTGCTTATGCATATGAAGTGAAGCGTCACCACCGTGTAGTTCATGAAAAACAGCCATTTCCCTGTCGATTCTGTGGCAAAACATTTAGTAGTGTCTCTAACGTGAACTTGCACACCAAGCGATACCACAAATTGCAACAAGCATTTTCTGGGAATGAAAAATCGTGAATGTTGATTGTTTCTTGATAAAACTTGTACCTCAAGACAAATGCTATAGGTGGTAATTAATAAATGCATTTTAAGAATTTTCACCAGTAACTTTATTTTGGTTTCAGAATGTCTGGAAATGGAAAATTTCGGTATGCACCAAAGTCGAAGCCAGGACGTCATTTTTGTGAAGTTTGTAACAAGACATTTGTTTATGCTTATGATGTGAAAAGACATCATCGAGCAGTCCATGAAATGTGCCGGTTTCCATGTAGTTTTTGTGGCAAAACGTTCAGTAGAGTGTCTAATGTTAATCATCACATCAAACAGGTTCACCAGTCCTTCTCTTGAACTAGTATGTGAACACTTGTACATAGTGATTAAGGGAATAAAAATACTCCACACCGATTTGGACTATATGAAAAATGTATCATTTTGTGGACTTTTAAGGTTTGTGTCAATGAAGCAGCCACATAACCATAAATAAAATGTGTTGAGTGCATCGTTAAATAAAGCATTTCTTTCTTTCTTTCTTTCTTTCAATGGAGCAGTGGAAAACGAGGAGGGGTGTCTGTTGATCCACCTTTTAATAGTTTTTCAATAATTGTTTGAAGCAGAATTGAAAGATGGTACATGTAGTTTCTCTGTGTAATTATTTATAAGCCTTTGTAAGTTTAATATTCAAACAGAATTCAAGCTTTTCATTAACCAGATTCTGAAATGCAAGTAACTTAGCAAATGTGTTTCTTGATATATTTGCAAAAGAAATAATATAAGAATTGACACTTTGATGTTTTCAAATAAAAAGTGCCAAGTTACTGCCCTTGTTTTCTGGCCAGTTTAAACACTTGTTTTTGCATTATTTTAGATGACCTTGTTTTCTTTGTCATGTGTCCACATGTTGAACTTCATTTACCATCTGTTGTGATAAGTTGTCACTCAGATCATATATTAAGATGTTCAACACTTAAAAAATATCATCGTTTAAAAACAAATATACATAAAAATTTGTTTTTGAAACAAAGTAAAACAAAATGGCACATCTCTTTATTCCAGAAATACTTTGTTATATACAGCACATTATGTATACTAGCTCTTTTGCATTCAGATTCTGAATCTATCCAATCTTGAGCATCTTTTAATCATCCATTGACAGTGCAATTTCTTCATATGAGGAGTGCAGTGCAGAATGGTCATCCAACCTCCTTTCAGACCAGAACTGAGGTGTGCATGGATACAGTAGCTAAACCACCTTTTAAACCAGCCTGGTACATGCATATACATGACCTGATGGGTGTGCATGGACACAATCGCTCAACCTCCTTTAAAACCAGTCTGGTACATGTATATATATGAACTGAGGGGTGTGCATGGACACAGTTGCTCAACCTCCTTTAAAACCAGTCTGGTACATGTATGTACATGAGCTGAGGTGTGCATGGATATAGTCGCTAAACCACCTTTTAAACCAGCCTGGTACATGCATATATACATGACCTGAGGGGTGTGCATGGACACAATCGCTCAACCTCCTTTAAAACCAGCCTGGTACATGTATATACAGCAACTAAGGGGTGTGCATGGACACAGTCACTAAACCTTGTATAAAACCAGCCTGATACATGTAAATACGTGAACTGATGGGTCTNTAAAACCAGCCTGGTGCATCTACATACATGATCTGAGGTATACATGGACACAGTCACTCAACCTCCTTTAAAACCAGCCTGGTACATGTATATACAGCAACTAAGGGATGTGCATGGACACAGTCGCTCAACCTCCTCCCAGCATGTAACATGTATATACATGACCTGAGGGGTGTACATGGACACAATCGCTCATCTTCCTTTAAAACCAGCCTGGTATATGTATATACAGCAGCTAAGGGGTGTGAATGAACACAATCACTCAACCTCCTTTAAAACCAGCCTGGTACATGTATATACAGCAACTAAGGGGTGTGCATGGACACAGTCACTAAACCTTGTATAAAACCAGCCTGATACATGTAAATACGTGAACTGATGGGTCTCGTTGATACAGTCGCTCAACCTCCTTTAAAACCAGCCTGGTGCATCTACATACATGATCTGAGGTATACATGGACACAGTCACTCAACCTCCTTTAAAACCAGCCTGGTACATGTATATACAGCAACTAAGGGATGTGCATGGACACAGTCACTCAACCTCCTTTAATCCCAGCATGTAACATGTATATACATGAACTGAGGGGTCTCATGGATACAGTCGCTCAGCCTCCTTTAAAACCAGCCTGGTACATGCATATACATGACCTGAGGGGTGTACATGGACACAATTGCTCAACCTTCTTTAAAACCAGCCTGGTATATGCATGAATTGAGGGTATGCTTCATATATAGGACATAGACATAGACATAGACATAGACATAGACATAGACATAGACATAGACATAGATATAGATATAGATATAGATATAGATATAGATATATAGATATATAGATTGGTGATTTTTGGAGCTATAGATATAGATAGATATATAGATTGGTGATTTTTGGAGCTACAAAGCATTGTTGTCCTTACTACATGTATTTCCACAATATTTGCAACTTCATATAAAACTAATTGTACTTTAGACAGCTGAAGTTTTGACAGTAAATTACCTCCTTTTCCTATATATTGTGATTTATTTGAAAGTAGTACGGTAGTAGTACTAAAACCCATTGGTGACCCATTGCATAATTTCCGGTTTTAACCAATGCTTACAAGATGCAATGGTTTGGTTGATGTTTTTCTGTTGAGGGAAACCCATCATTTGCTGTTGATAAGCAAGCATAATATATCTCATGGTAGCAGCTTTTTTTCATCTTCAAGACCAAAATTGCATGGGCAAAATCAGCCTGCATTTTGACATCAAGTTTAATCAATACTATACATTTTTATTGTTACTTCTTTTGTAAATTGTAATTTAATAAATGATACCAACATCAAACTCTTTAGCAAAATTTATTCAGTAAGTGGCAATGAATAGCATTGCTCTTCATGATGAAGCATGTTAATGTGTGCATGTGAACATGTATGAAAATGACAATATGGACAGACATTATTGGCTTTATATATGCCAGTTCTGTATCTGTGGAAATAATGGGTCTATTCAACTTGCAAGTGACAATGCTTGCCATGAACAGTTGAATAAATATTAGGCAAACACTTGAATTATACTTTAATTCTTGGGTCATGTGCAACTCGCAAGAACTGCAGGGCAAAAAGATAATGTTCCCATTGGTATGTCATGATCCTGCCCGATACTTTTAGGTAATGTCTGGTATCCATTCCATTTTCAGAGACACAGAGCAGACACAGACAGCCTCGCATGAAGATGGACCTCATAGAAAGTCTCCCTTCACCTGCGATATTTGCCAAAAGGAATTTCAGTATTCCTACAACCGCAATCGTCACATGAAGAGTGTTCACCAATTGTTGCTCAAATTTTCTTGTTCCACTTGTGGAAAACAGTTCAATCGAAAGGATAATCTGTACACACATATAAAAACTCATCTGTGGTAACGACTCAAAAATACTTCTGCTTAAAAGGTCCATATGTATGAGGAATCCTACACTCTGTGGATGTCATGATAGACTTCTGTATTTTCTTCATCCTGTGGTATTTTCTTCATCCTGTTGGCCCCATCAGAATATCTTTGTTAAGTTAGGCTAGTGGATTTATGTTTATGGCTGGAGTTGCAGAATCATATGACTTGGGTACTTGAGAATGAACAAAATTAGTGTTTTGAAATGTTGGTGTGTTTTGTTTGCTATTACACACGAGTGATATTATTTATTGGATAAATAGTTATAATAAATATATGGAACAAATCAGGTGTGCACTTATTCATGTATAACTACTTAGGAAGTGGTATTCCGTGAAAATGATGTGTCATTGTCATTATCAAGTTGCTAAAGAATGAATTATTGTGTTTCAGGATAACACAGCATGGCAGTGCAGGAACGCATGCAGGACAATTCCATAACGATTTAATGTGTCAGTTCTGTCGGAAGCAGTTTGCAAGTATACGCAGTCTGGCTAGACATAAAGAAACAATTCACCAAAAGAAATTGCACTATTCGTGCGATATTTGCTTTAAAAAGTTTACTAGGAAGGACTACGTGGTCAAACACAAACAGAAAGACCACTGATATATCGTGCTGTGCTGTGAATAAATAAATTCTCTAGAAATGTTGATGAAGAATACTTCATGACTATACAAACACTGTATGTTATGCAAACACTATGTTGGTGCTCTGGAATTTAAAACTTTAGTATATATTAGTTTTGACAAATGATTTAAAACTTGTTTCTCTTTCTGTAAAGCTTTGTTAGGGGTCATCTGAAGTATTCAACATTTTCACAGTATTACAAAGAGTACTACTTTTCAAGTGTCTCACCCACCCCACCCCCATACACACATTAGTACCTATCGACATTTCATTATAGAGCATAGCATAGGTCTAGGTTTAGAGTATTAACTATAGACATGCATAAGAATATGCATTTTAGTGCATGTAACAGTTTATTATGGTGAAGCCCAGTATTCGTTAGATTTAGAAATAAAAGTGGCACCATTCATAATGATCTAGACAGTTCAAAATAAAATTCAAATGTCAACATTCACATTGTTTTTGGTACTTCAAGTCACATATATTCACATCCTAAAATAGCTGTTTTGGTTCCTGTGCACACATTTAATATATACACAACCATGTATTAAAACAGAAATAGCTGTTGAGAATAAAATAAAGATTCACACAGTTTGCTGATGTGTGTTTTTTTAAATTATTATTTCATGCATAATGAATGTAAAAGAAATAACAGATAATCCTTAATTGATCCATTTTTGACATGTGTATTAAAAATTAACATTGGGCCATCATGTGGCTTGTTTCTCTTTCTGTAAAGCTTTGTTAGGGGTCATCTTGCCCAGCAAGAATTAAACATCCAGCTGAATAAGATAATATGGGATGGGGAAATTATGATCATTATAATGAGGTATGTCATTTGAAGGGGAAAATGTCCTAATTTGACGACACGGAAACTGCTTGCCCTCCAGTATAACCTTGGCTTTGATTTCATTTGGGAAAAAAAATGCACTTGTCTGGCAGATATTACTATTAGCTACAGTGGCAAATTGACTGTGTGTATCATTTTTTTTTTATTATTATTATTTTTTTTTTTTGCTGACACCACATTTGTTTGTCTCCAGTCGGATGTTAAAAAATCTTTATGATTTGCTACCTCAATGGCTTTCGTAAGTTGTAAATCTTGTTCTTGCTTGGCAGTCTTTGTTGAACATGTCATCGAATGTCTTCCAACCGAATGCTACAACTTATACCTTGTGCATTTTCATCTTCCAATAGCTGATGATCGATTAATTAACCAATGTTCTCCACTGGTGTTAAACAAAACAAACTTTTTGGATGGGCTACATATAGCCATGCATTTTCACGAACTCTGTTATAACATTCAGCAGCTCTTGACATTTGTATTGCATGGTAATGGGGCCAGTCTTTTTGTACATAAAAATTCCTTCAACAGGATCATTAGTTTGGTAAATCAAGATTTCAGACATGATGTTAGGTTTGAGCACTAGCTCAATGAAATCAACCAATATGTAGTAGGTTTTTTTTAAGCACGATATACAAAAGAGGGAATATCTGTAAAAGTTAACACATTACATTTTCTATTTTGTCTTAACATCCAAATCAAAATGTTCTGTAATAGGTCTCACAGGCATTGCCTTGTACTAAGTGATGCAGACATGTGTCTTTGTCATTCACAAAACTCTGAAGCTGTTGCAATGACATAGGGGAAAACACAAAATCCATTTCCCCTCATTTCCAGAACATTTGTGATGGCCTGATTCAAAGAGAATTTGATGTGAATAATTTATATGCATCACATTTTGCCATCTTGTTGAAATGTCTCTGCTTCTGTGCTCGGATCCAAGCTTGAATATTAATTTCAAACGTGGCTTTTAGGAATAAGGGAATAGCTTTAATTTCTTCTGGCATGATTTCAGCATTATTTCCAAAGAAACTGTATTCACCATAACCATGGACAAAACTGATCAACCCATCCTTCAATTTGTTATTAGCAATACAGTGATTTTGGTCCCCTTTCATTGGAATAAACAATTTGATAATGCTTCTCCCTCAATGCCTTGAAAACTTTGTAAGCAATTGTGAAATTACCATAAGAAGTTGCATCATCTGTTAGCAGGCCATTCACAATTCCCAAGTGACACCATTGATATTTACTGTTCACCTCCATGACGTTTTCTTGCCACTTTGTTCAGTAATGCTGTAGCTGCCGCGATAGTCTAATTTGGAACAGGTGTGAGTACAGATATCGCCTCTTTCACATCATCATTAATGGACATGACACCACAATCAACAACTGCAACCTGAAATTGCAGATTTAAAAATACATACATACATATATATATATATATAAATAAATTCTTCAGTAATAATAATTTACAGAGAGATGGTTCATTGTTGTATGAAAAATTATTATATATTGTAGATACAGAAATGCATTTAAATTCGTCCACTTTTTTATTCATATGATGATAACGCTGGCAATCGGGTCCAATGAATTTTAATATTTTAATTATTTTTGTTAAACATTATTGTATACGTGATCTACAGTTTTTGGTTAATTTAAGTTTGGAAAAACCTTCATACTTTGCCCTAAATATACAAGTAATAAATGAATATATATATTTTTTGTATGGCCATACATACACATTCACACCAATTTTCACTTGGAACTGCTGGAAATTGTCTCACGTATGGTCGTAATTTAATGAAAGACAAAATTGTAGCACAGGGAATAATTTGTTGGGGTTCGCATCACAGTTTGCTAGTCATTCTAGCTCACGTGCGACCCAATTTCGCACTATGGATCACTGTTACTGCGAACCAAATCTAATAGTTTTCGCGGTTGTAGCAAAATTACAATCGTGTTTGTTTTTCACTCTTTCAATTGGCAAAGTTTGGCTATTCAATGTTAGAATGTCGCATTCAATATGCAATCTAAATTTCAATGACGTCACGTGTATTCGGTAAAACTCTGAATTAATACCGGTAGTTGACTTTCTGATATCCAAAAATAACTTCTGTGCTGATGTCACTTGTGAAAAACATAGATCAAAATGGTTGTTAATTTGTTAATGGTAAAGGTGTGGATAAGTGAAATTCACCCAAGGGAGAAATGGATATGTTATGAAAAATAACCTGAATTTGCTGTTTCCTTTCAATAAATGCTTTAAAAAGTTGAAGAATACTTTTGTCCTCTAATACTTAGCATGTACATCAGAACTCATAACACTGGAACTTTCAATCAAAGTACACAAATCATTTTACACATCAAATGATGATTTATTCACACTCTTATTGCTTAGAATACATCCTGAAGACATGTAGATCACAAAATCTCTTGGGTTCTGAAGGGATTCATTGTGCTGTCCATAACTTACATGCTTAAGCCTGTGTGGAAACTGCTAATTAAATTTATAAATGTGCAAAGAGTGGACAGTCCCTTTAATAAAATATTGATATGATTTAACCAAAATATATGTACATTATGCAGGTGTAATTACAAAAATAATGTAATTGATCATTTTATATTTGCCACTGTTCAATATATGCTATCTGTCCTGTATAATCAGACCTGTCAACCCTCCCGGATTCCGCAGGAGTCCCCCGGTATTTGATCAAATCTCCCGTCTCCTGTGCAGGAGAATATTTCTCCTGTAAAATGATAATTTCTCCTGTAAAATGACATTTATACAGTATAATTAGGCTTATATATTATACATTTTTTAAATAATGCTTATCACTATATTTTGTAATATAATTTTATAATGTACATGTTTGTAATGAAAGTAGCAAGACTTCCCATTTTAGACTTGTAAATAGAGAAGACTTGTCATTCTCATGAAGTATGAATAATTATTGAAGTTTAGTTGTCAAAGATTCACATTATTTGTAGCATACAGGAACCGAATTCTTTACTTTGTTGCAAGTCTCCACTTTGAAGGTATTCAATAAAATTTGCTAAACAGATCCATGTTTGGTTATATATTTGGTTTAAAAAAACAAGGTATTATAAAGTCATCTAATTTGTTGTTTAGAAACAGGACAGAACATTGATCAAACACAAGACAACTATTCAGTGTGCAAAGCATTCAGTCAGAATAATGTGATTTAGTTGTGGATAGAATAATTGTGTAAAATCAATTACATACAATAGAAATGTGTGCTTGCGTGCATATATGTGTGTGTCATATGTACATGTAACTATCATCAGGTGACATACACTCTGTGTCGCATGGACACATTTCTTGAGCCTTGTATACGTCTACCTTTGTTGAGGTGTATAGTACTTTGTTCATCTATATTTTCCAGTTTCTAAGTCCTAAATTATTATGTTTCAGGATAACATCAAAATCAACTGGAGTACTTGAAAAGCCATGGCAGTACCGGTGTTATTCATGTTGCAAAGATTTTGCTAATATTCGCAATTTGACTAGACATGAAGAATCAGTGCACCAAAAGAATTTCAAGTTTACTTGTGATGTTTGCCTTAAAACATTTTGTCGCCAGGACAACATGATGAGACATAAAAAGAGTCACCAGTCACCTTGATGTGACGAGAATATATGCTATCTGTGTTGGAAATACAGGAAATACCCACACAAGACAATATGCATTAATTGAAATATTTACTCCAGATGAATTGCCGAAACTGGACTAGGTTTTGTTTTTTAGGGGGTGAAGGATGGATTACCTGATTTGTCTTCTCAGTTTATTGCCAGTGGTTGGCATTTTGTTGCATATTCTAGTGCTAGTGAGAAGGCAAAAACAATTTCAATGTTCAAAATATTTGACAAATTATGTAGTGATGATTAGAGTTGTGTTGGGAATAAATTGTTATGCCACTGTAAAATTCTTAAATATTCTTGCCACTTATAACGTGGCAATATCTAAATAAATCTGAAAATGTGGTTTATCCAGTTTCGTGCATGGTGCCATAGAAATGAGCTTGAAGTATATCATAATTCATATTGTACATTATTGGTATTGTTCTCATTAAGAACACAGTGAATGGTTTATGAAAATCTGTCTTGTTCCGTCATGTTTGTTTGGTAGGAGTGGTCCATGAAATGGAAGGGGATTTCCTCTCTTTTTATTTTTATCTGACAAAATTTCAAAGCTACCAGATGTTTGACTGAAGAATTATGTTCTACATTTTCCATAGATTTGTGCCAGTATGGAACACACCATGAAATGAATTTAGCTTCAAATAAAGATGTATTCATTGTATTTTTATTGTTGATTACAAATCAGTCTTATGTCTTTCAAGTCAATTTCAATAGGGTGGTTTTGCCAAAATCTGAAATGCAAAATTGTTCTCTCATTGAACGATAAGTATTTAACCTTGAGATTCTAGAAAATATAAAAGGAAGTCCCTGTCATGTGTCATTGCTACAGAACCAGGTAATAGTCAACTGTTAACATTTGAAGCCATTTGAACTGAGCTTCCTTAACGAGCTGCTCCATTCTGTGTCTTTCAGAACTGATATTGCCAGCGGACACAGAATGCTGGCTGATGCTGAAACCGATGGGAAATCTGCTACAGTGTGTGGCATTTGTCACAAGCAGTTCATATATTCCTATGATCTCGCTCGCCACCATCGCACAGTGCACCTCAACATGGCCATGTTCTCATGCGAAATCTGTGGGAAAACATTTAACAGGAAGGACAATCTAACTCGACATTACAAGTCTCACATCCGTTAGGCACTACTCGGATATGTAGTCCAGTGAATAACAGATTGTGCTTCATGGAAATGTGTTAGTTGGATCAATCTTTTAAGGCTGTAATTTCAAGTTGACTTTTAATACTAAATTGTCTTCCAGTTTACCTTTTTATCAGCTAGGTTACATAAAAATTAATGGTCTTTACGAGTCTTGTGAGAACATCCTATATTTCAGCGCTTTGTCATACAGTCATATTTTTCTGGTGTATTAAAGTATTCCATGCATTGCATCAAAGAGGCAGCATTGAGACTTGTTTGGTGTATTAAGACATTTTATTTGAGTTAATTTCAGAACATACCTAACAAGCAAAAATGGGTTGGATACATTTTTAATTAAGTTGTAAGATTAATGATTTTTAATAGACACACAATTTAATGTAGTTTATTTCTATCATATCCTCAAAAACCATGTTTACAAAAAAAAAAAAATTAAACATCTTTTCCAACTGCAACTTATTCACTGTGCTTATCCATCACAGTTTCGCATTAACTTGTATGTCATAGCCATCAATTTTATTGTGTTTATTTGGTCTTCACATCAGAGCAGCCAATCATTTCTCTAAAATAATATTACACATGTGTTATCATAAATAATTAGTAATGTCCTCACCAATGGATGTGTAAGACATTGTAATAAAAGACGGCATCGAGACTTGTCTTGTGTATCAAGGCATTTGATGATGTCTGATTAAAATGTGAGTAATATTGCATTGGGGCAGCAAAAATGCAGCATTATGATGGTGGATCCTAATTCACTAAACTCTGGCAACTTTGCGATCTCACAGTGCAATGCTAAAAGACTTACAAAGAGGATGCTTTGATGTCTAGCAGAGCCTTAGATACCTTTGTGAATGAGGCTCCAAGCTTGTAGGTTTTGTGATTGTGAGACTGAATTCAAATCTGCTGATTGTGGGGCCGCCAGTGGTCCAAAGTGGAATGGACAGTAAGACTGCACTGTTTAGTATAGCTCCAGTTAATTCAGGAGAAGCAGTTATTACTCGATAGTAATTTATTACTCGATAGTAATGGCAATGTAACTGTTATTTACTATGCAGAATGCACTTCTTCTTTTTTATTATCCATGTTTAGTGAAAAAGTTTAGCAGTACAGTACATACATTTGAAGTTGCAAATCACAGATATGTTGTCTTTTAAAAAAACTGGTAATGGCAAACTGTTTCTACAAAAAATTTCTCCTCCTCCTAACACTTAACACTAAAACTAACCATAAAGCTAACCCTAAACTTAAAACTGACCAATTGGGGGGAGGGTGATGGGGACAACAGTTGGATATTTTGTGTGCTGGTGTAGCAATCACATGATTCAAAATTAGCAACCTCCCAACAACATCTGAAATCGATGAAACAATCAATGTTTAGGACATACCAGCACAAAAAATGCATGAACTCAAACTTTAGACATTGACAAGTAAATCAATTATTGCATAATGCATGAAAGTGTCTTCTCTGTGTCTCTCTCTCTCTCTCTCTCTCTCTCTCTCTCTCTCTCTCTCTCTCT
>JAECMU010011000.1:7181-20547 GCA_016106625.1 Dracogyra subfuscus | reverse complement strand
CTGCATGATAATTACCGACAGGTGCTAACTAAACAACACGATGAGTGTGAAAGGGTCAATAAAAAAATTCCTAAATAAATTATTGTTTTATATTTCTTCGGATAGATGTAGCTGTTCGAGCTAAATATGTTTAATTTTACAGTTCGGACCAATAAACTGGTTCGAGAGAAAGCTTTCGTTCAACCCTTGGGGTATTCGACCAATCAGCAGCAAAATAAAAGGGTTTAATAGAGAGAAAAATCGGGACTTTGTTCTTGGTTCGAGAATACCGGTAGGTTCGACCGTTGGGCGTTCGAGCCAATGAGATTCTACTGTATATATATATATATATATATATATATGAATAACTAGGAGGACAGCTACTCCCGAGGGGATCATCTCCGCAAATATTTTATAATACAAAGTGAATTGGAAATGTGTTAATGGTTATTGGATCTTTTCATTCATTAACTTGAGGGGATACTTGTAAATGTTAAATATAACTGAATTAGTGTAATGATTTCAGATGCCAACACATTTTATATGGTCCATACTTTTTTGTTAGCATCGTACATTTAATTAGTACATGTAGAAGGCATTGATTACTATCCAGTGTTCTAGCTTAATCAACACTTGTGATAATGCACAAAGTCCGTCGACCCTTCACCTTCACGGCTGACCAGTGGTATCATGCATTCATTTGCATATTAGTGAAATAGCCCTATCATAGACTAACTACACATTTAAGGCGGTGTCACACATTCAAGACCTAAACTCACGATCAGCTCACGACCTTGACAATCTAAAATAAAATTAAATTGCAGAGGGAACGTAGGAACTGTGGCACCAAAAATAAAATTAAAAAAATGCCACGAGCTACAAACGAGCTATTCACGATCAACTGGCGTACTGTATCAGAGCAATTCACGTTCATTTGCGTCGTACTTGTGATCTGTAGGTGACCTGTCAGTGGGACTGGCGATCATTCAGAGCGGCTCCCGAGTGGCTCGCAAGTGACTTGTGCACAAGAAGAGTGGACCACGTGGTACAACCATGTACACCCATCGCTCGCGACCATGTCCGATCATTAAGTTCACTTCAAGATGATGTAACAAGCGACTCCCGACCGTCACGACCATTTAAGAGCAGTCGACGTCGGATTGGCGTCCGCTACCCGATGAAGGTGGATAGGCTGAATCTCACGATTTGTTTCAGCATGGTCAAAATGTTCGTGAGTTTGCCGACTTCTCACGTCCTTCAAGACACACTGAAGACCACTTAATTCCTATATCAGAGCCTGGCAAGTGCTCGAAGACCTTTCACGAGGAACTCGCGATTTTTTTCACTTTTCGTATCGTCAGGTGATCGTGGAGAACAATTGTGACTGTGTGACACCCGCAAAAGCGAGCGCTTTACCACTGGGCTACGTACCGCCGCGCTATTCCACATAGAATGATCCATTTATTTCGAATATATTTAATTGCAGACCGATCATCAATCACTTCTCTGACTTTGAACTCTCAGTCTACAAGTGTTACAGTTGATGAGCTGACTGTCATAACTTTGAGATGTAATGTTACCAGTAACCCAAGATCTCACATCAAACTGACAAATAACTCACAGACTCTGCGTCAAGTGACAAACTCTAAACAGGCTGAGCACACGTGGAACGAGGCTGGATGTCTGGATACAGGACACTACACGTGTGAAGCGGGAAACAACATCAAGTCAGCTGTCAGTGAAAGTGTGCAGCTTGTTGTCAGATGTGAGTTACACATTAGTATTATTAATGATTAATGTGATAATTATTGACCAAATGTTTCTCACTAAGTTCTATCAGGTTATAATAAAATAAAATACGTTTGATTTCTTAGTCAAAATTATTAATATCGTACCATATTTATTTTATACCTTTTGATACTTTTTGGTGTTTTAAATAGTTTGTATGTAGTATATTCATTTCATATTATAGTCATACCGTAACTCGTTTTCCTATCTATATCATTACACATTGTATAACTTAGGCTATTCTACTAACTGGAAAACTAACCCTACATAGAAATACAACAATAGAGGGATATAAAGGAGCCCCTACTTTACTTTTGTTTACAATATTTGGTAATTTTCTCTCATTTCCGAAAAGAAATAGCACTGTGGTAAAGCGGCCACCAGATGCGTGACTGGTTATTAGGTTATTTCTCACTGCAGCCAGAGTTCTTCAACTGGTAAAACAATGGCTGCGGTATGTACTATATATAGGGCATAGCATTTTAAACATTGTTAATCCCTGTTTGTATTAATCACGTCTGTCACCATATAACAGTAACAGCAGCAGATAAAACATTTCTTTCTTGCTTGTCTATTTACAGTTTCTAAGTAGCAGCAATACGTACACAATTTGTATGTATGAATACAACATATTATATATATGTTTTCAATTATCTGTATAAACGAAGGAAGGAAATGTTTTATTTAAAGCTGCTATGTCTGGAATATTTTTATTATTTAAGCATTTAGAACAGTTAATCCAGTCACATTTGGTGCATATAACACGCCACACTCAGCTTTGGATTCGCTATGCTGGCGTTTCCAAGTTAAAAATAAACCCACTATTTTGAAAGTGGGACACTTTTGTCGGGCCAACAATGGGCTAAAAATAGCACGGATCGGCTAGTGTTGCATTACAAAAACCGAGCAGTCAATTATAGCAGACACTCATGTCGACGTTCTAAACATCGGACCACACCATAACACACATAAAAAGGCGTATGCGTCCGGTGTTTAGAACGTCGCCATGCGTGTCTGCTGAAATTTACAGATAACATGCGTTCGGTATTACAAAATAGCGAGCATTGTTCGAACTGGCTAGTAAGCATTTGACGACATGCGTTAATGACGACAACTCGCGAGTGAATTAAAAGTGCAGTTATGCTTGTATTTGAACTTGACTGTATACGACTGAATCCAGACATAGCAGCTTTAATGACACACTCAACAAATATTATTTGCGGGTTATATTGCGTCGGACATATGGACCATAAAGACCACACAGATATTGGGTGAGGAAACCCGTATCGCCACTTTATGGGCTACTCTTTTCGATTAGCAGCAAGGGATCTATTATATACACCATCCCATAGACGGGATAAGGCATATCACGGCCTTTGATGTACCAGTCATGGTGCACTTCCTGGAGCAAGAAGAGCCCAATGGGCCCACTGACGGGGGTCGATCTTAAACCGACCATGCATCAAACAAGTGCTTTTCCACTGGGCTACTTCGCGTCCATTATTTGTATGAAGGTAGATGTAGTTAGTTTAATTAATCAATATATTTCAGGTTCACCAAGACTAGACCATCGAATTAAATTCCAGAAAGTCTTTACAGCAGCAGTAGGTGGTGATGTAACTCTGAAGATATCAGTGATTGCCAACCCAACACCCACATTCACCTGGTACAAACTGACTGATGAAAACAAAAATAGACTTGGATCTGGAAGTTCGGATACAAATGACGTATCTGCTGTTGGGAACCTCACACTGATAAATGTTCAGCAGGGAGATATTGGAACCTATCAGGTTGTTGTGTCTAATGGAGCCAAACACTCAGATCTTGTGGTCAACCTGACACTTAATGTAGCAGGTATGAGTAGATGTGTATGGTAGTGAAACTGGGTTTTACTTTTGCTTCATCGTGAATAAATGTGTATGCTTTTATGGTGAGGTTAGTTACTGGAATTAGAATTTGATCTATACAGGTAGATTTGACATCACTACGTTGAATTATTTAGATCGTAGTCTGTGTTAGTTGATTTGATATCGCACAGTGTATGCTAGCTGAATTAGTTATTGAAATTAGATCTTGGTGTCTATTAGTATGTGGGAACATCTACCTTTATGTTCATATAATTGTATTTTGTCATTTGTAATCTGAGTTTTCTTTGACTAATAAAACCATTGCCATTTGCAGGTGACAGTGATCACGATGATGATTTTAATAATTATTTTAATAATTTACATTTATTAATTCATTTTAGCTTTATTTCAGGTGTTTAATCTGAAAACAGATTGTTAACAAATGCATATATATTGAATCACAATCACGATTTCCTAAGCACTTAGCAATATAACTTGCATTCTTGCGCTATGGTCCACTGTAATCTGATATTCTGGCTTGGGGTTTCTGTTCAGCTTTTTCCATTGTGGATATGACACTCACTATTGATGTGATGCTGGCTTCTTAGTTTCTAAGGTTAGTCATTATTGTTTTAAGTGTGCTATTCATGTTTGTTGTCAGGTATATTTATTTACGAGCAGGTACTTAATTGTATATTATTATATAACCACTGGATTGATACATTATGACACACGGACGTGTAGTTAGTCATAAACATGTTGGGTAGTAGTTAAACAATAGCTGCCTCATTAGTCTAAATAGAAAGGAGTTTAGTATTCCATTATTGTTCGATTATCTGTTCTAGGTGAAATAGTTGGTGTTGTTTTGCTTTTTCCTTTTTTGTTATTATTATTATTATTATTATAATTATTATAAACAAATGTGTTCAAGCGTCAGCATTTTTTCCCAGCTGGTATTATGTTTGCATTTAATGTAATGTAATGATACCAGATAGTGTTTTTATTAATGTATAAGTTTATTTCAATGGCCCATGCTTGGAAAAAGCTTTTTTTCACGTGTTCATCCTGAAAGGTCCCCCAGATGTTCCACCTGATGTGACAGCATGGGGCGACGGACCACACTCGATCACAGTGGCTTGGATAGAGGATTTTAACGGAGGATCATCACAGACGTTTACTGTACAATACCGAGCAGACACAACACAGTGGACAAATCTCACCGGGGTCATTCCAGAAAAAGGCCGCAACACCATCCAGAAAGCTTTCATACCAAATCTTCAGCCAAAGAGGCGATATCTGACACGGGTTTTGGCTTACAATAAATATGGATACAAAGGTTTTACAGAGGAACAGGAAGCTTTGACATTGGGTAATAATCATATACGTACTCACAAATCTATAGCCATTGGTTTATGGTGTGGGACCAGCTGTAGTTCAGTGGTAGAGCGCTCAATTCAGATACGATGTATCACATGGTTGATCCCCTCGGTGGTACAAGAAGCTGTGATATGCGCTTTCCAGCATATGGACAAGTGCACATAAAATACGTTTTAACTGCTGTTCGGTAGGAGTAACCTATTTGGAAGCAACATGTCTTTTATACTGCGTTCCATCCTACTACTACTACTACTACTACTACTACTACTACTACTACTACTACTACTACTACTACTACTACTATACTGCTACTACTACTACTACTATACTGCTGCTACTATTGCTGCTACTACTACTACTACTGCTACTATTACTACTGCTGCTGCTACTACTACTACTACTACTATTACTACTACTACTACTACTACTACTACTACTACTACTACTACTACTACTACTACTACTACTACTACTAATAATAATAATAATAATACTACTACTATTACCACCACCACCACCACCACCACCACTGCCACCACTACTGTTAGGTATACTAATACTAATGTGTGGCATGCTATTTATGAGCTACATATAATAACAAGTGGGTAATTAACAATGTAATTTAAACACCCGTCGAGGTCTGCCTCAGTAGATGAAGTCAAAGAGCATGTAGTTTGAAAGCAATCATTGTTTTAATAGTTTAATACATTTGTAGTATTGTGGGGTGTTTTGTGTTTGTTGTTGGGTTTGTTTTTGTTTAGTTTATTTAGCCTTTTGTTATTTTCATTAATAATAATAAGAAGAACAACAACAACAACAATAATAATGTTTATGTCATGCATTTGAAATGCATTAACATAACATACATAAATCTATTGCTTATTAGATTTTGTATTATTTTGTTTTTAATAATTTAATACATTTGTAGAATTGTGGGGTGGGTTTTTTTGTTTGTTTGTTGTTGGGTGTGTTTTGTTTGTGTTTTTTGTGTGTTTTTTATGCCTTTTGATATTTTCATTAACAATAATAAGAACAACAACAACAATAGTAATAATGTTTATGTCATGCATTTAAAATGCATTTACATAACATATATAAATGCATTGCTTATTAGATTTTGTATTATTTTATGCACAGCAACAGTAAACCGTATCTTTGAGAAATAGTTGTAGTTTATTTTATTGTAGATGAATCTCTTCTGCCAGGCTCAACAAACAAATTAAGTGGAGAAGGAATTGCGGTAGGGATTATCATTGGGATTGCTCTTTCTGCCTTGGTAGTAGCTGTCTTTGTTATTTTGTGGAGACGAGGATTAGTGTGTGTCTCTTCAAAGTCAGGTAAGACTAATATAGTTACATTTATAGAGAATATCCGTTTTATCTGCGATGGCAAGCATGGGAAATTTCTCATTTGGCCTGGACAGAATAAAACAGACATCTGACGTCATTAACTAGTTAACTTTATCCTGCAAATAATAACAATTAAGGGAAAAGGCTATTATTTATGTTATTTCAGAGAGTAAATAAAGTATCTTGTCTTGTCAGCCACACTGTATGATGTTGCTATGCTAGTAGCAGGATATGACTGTTTTATCCATTATCATGTTCTGTCAATAGAAACAGTGGCTACAGGATAAAATATAATAAACTGTGTCTGATCACACAATAAAGAATGTCTCGACTCTTTTTGTTTTGTATTTGATTATATCTCAAATCATATTATACACAACATTGACATCTAACTAGTATTCCCAAGTTCACATTTAACACTTAAAAAAATTATTATTAGTAAGAAGGAATATATTATGTCTAAAACGTGAACAATATATTTGTAAAGGCTACCAAATTGCTTTTACGTTCATAGTTATTGCTTTTGTGTTTATGTTTGACAGAAAAGCAGCAACACGAAACCAGTATGTAAGTATACCTCTTTTTTTTAAATAAGTGTGAAACCATTAGGCTTATATACTCTAATCTCTCCTCCCTCCCTCTCTCTCTCTCTCTCTCTCTCTCTCTCTCTCTCTCTCTCTCTCTCTCTCTCTCTCTCTCATAGCATAGCCTAATAATTTCCATCGGCTTAAATAAAATAAAACAAATGTATTATTCGATGAAATATATATCTTTTTTATATATGACTTGTTTTGTTTGTACATATTTATTTGTATATGTTTGGGTCGATATTTGGTTATACATGAACGTTTTAAGGACATACAGAAGTTGAGATCATACAATCATACGTCAAACCCAATACCCTGAGTAAGAGAAATGATGTGAATTTTGTTACAGCCAGCAACACATATCGTTAGAAGACACAAGACGTGGAATCAGTAATGGTAATCATACTTTATTTTTTACTACTTGACTGATTATGTGTTCTCGTTTCTCTTTATCTACCTCCTTCCTTTTCACAGACATACAGCCAGATACGAATAGGCAGACAGACATGCATATAAAGAGACAGACATTAATAGATAGATAAAGGGATATAACATAGATGGGAATATAATCAGGCAGACGAGGCGTGACAACAACAATGCTACGGGCGCGCGCTCGTGTGTGTGTGTGTGTGTGTGTGTGTGTGTGTGTTTGCGAATGCGTGAGTGAGTGGCAGGCAGAGAGAGAGGCACGTAGACTGAGATAGTGAGAGACAATACGAGTATACGAGAGAGAGAGAGAGAGAGAGAGAGAGAGAGAGAGAGAGAGAGAGAGAGAGAGAGAGAGAGAGAGAGAGAGCATAAAACGATTAGATATGTAACGCCTGGTTATATTCAGATTGTCAAAGCAGTGATGATAGCAACTATTCGGGAAAAGTGAGCATATCGTGCTCACCTGCATCCCTCATGAGTAATTCCACCACAGCTAAACAGTCTGTCACTTCATCCAATACTATGAAACAAAATGTGGAAATGTTTTACCAAGGTAAACAATGTATTTACATGTTACGAATATGGAATAGCATCAGCTATTATTTTGGCCAATGATGCACAGTATTTAATAGATATAACCACCAACTGTCTAACATAAATGATTTGAATGCCCCCACAAGTCCCTGGACATCATATTCCTGATGTGACATCTTCTGTGCCAGAATGATATGGCTTCGTTTGAAATTTTTAAACAAATACTAACATGGCATCATTGTAATCCTGATAGAACAACTTCTGTGCCAAAATGATTAACACATCATATATTTCAGTTCTTTGATGCGAAGCTATAGGAGCGTTTTTATTATCTAATTATTCATTAAAATTTTGGGTAGTATACCTCATGGACATTTGAAAATATAAGTTCATATTATTGTGTTTTTTAAAACTGTGTGTTTCAGATACCCAAACAAACACATACGATGAACTGGGAACTCGAGAAGATACACCGTATGCAAAATTAGATCTTTATGAGAATGTCAAGAACTGATGTATACAGATTTTAGGTGTGTTAAATATACATTAAATTGGTTTATTAAACACGCATTTTTATTGGTTTATTAAATAAACATATTGGTATATTTAATATACATTTTATTTGTTTATCAAATACGCATGTTATCAGGGACCAAATACATATTTTATTGGCATGTGTAATAAACATCCTATGAGGTATGAAAATACGTATTTCGAGTATCACAGAAATATTTGATTGGTGGTTTGAAATACGCATCTGCTGGTGTGTTATATACACGAGTTTCATTCTTTTTAACGGAATTTCATATCAGTTATGTCGAGTCGAACAAAGGTAAATATAAACAAGAAATTCCAGAATCATTTACTCATGATAACTGCCTCAGCTACTGCTAGCACTTGCTAACAAGGACTTGAAACATTATTATGAGATAAAAATGCATTAGACAAAGAAGATTATCAAACCACATTAAAAATAGCAAAGAACCGAACAAACGAAACACCCTAACATGATCTGAAATAACAACAACAGCAAAACACACAAACCACACTACCGAAAACATGGATACACATTAAACATTTTGAATAATGTGTGCTGTATTTGTCATTTTATATATGTCTGTGGTTTGTTAAATTTGAATTATCAAGAGAACACAAATATTTATTTTATGTTAAAACTCTTTTGCAGAAGACACCTCTGGACAAGACACCTGGTTACAGAATAAGTTATTTCAGTATTATTTTGTACAACTTACACGTAACACTGAAACATTCGTGCGCTTTCTGATGGAATTTCCGAGGACATGTTATGAGGTGCATAATTGCACATCACTTTCCTAATGAAAATAATGGATACGTTGAACTTGTAAAGTGCAGTGTGATAGCTTAGGTACGCTGTTATCAAATTAATATATGAGTATATTGTGCATGGTTATGTGTTTGTTAAAACATTCTTATACTTAATATTTGTAGTTTTATATACTCTCGTTTATAATACATATGACATGCACATAGATCCTGTTTAATACATGTAAATTGAATATATTGCTTCAATAAGGTTTGACCTTACTAAATTATGGAATCGAATGCAGAGGAGGGTGCAGTATTATTTACAGGAGGGATGTAACGTTTAGAAAGTAAACATACAGTATTCAGAAAGGTTTACAACGTTCCGAAAGGGCAGCTGATTTATTCGAAAGTAACTAAGAAATAATAAAGTGATATAAAACCGCAAAAATTAATTGTTATAATTTACTAAACGTTGGATTTTTCGGAACACTTAGATATTCAGCGACGCCATATAATTACCCGTAAATAAAATGTATCGAGAGCGTCGTCAAATAAAATATTCCTTTCTTTAAAATTGGAGGTGCTAACGGCGTGTACACCCAAACGCGCCTGAATTGCATTGCTAATATATGTTACTAGGTAGCAGAATTGTCTTCACGTTTCATCTTTGATACAGACTGGAGTTGTCCCGGGCAATATTTCTTTAAGCAAATATAACATTTTATTAGATAACAGCTGGAGATCTTCTTCGTATATAGGGTACCGGCCTCTATGGTGTCGCGGTTAGGCAATCGGTCTACAGGATGGTAGGTACTGGGTTCGGACCCCAGTCGAGGCATGGGAATTTTAATCCAGATATCGACTCCAAACCCTGAGTGAGTGCTCTGCAAGACTCAATGGGCAGGTGTAAATCACTTGCACCGACCAGTGATCCATGACTGGTTAAACAAATGCCATGGTTTGTGATATCATGCCTGTGGGAAACGCAAATAAACGATTCCTTGCTACCTGTCTAAAAGCAGTGTCAGAATGACCATATGTTTGACGTCCAATAGCCGATGATATGATAAAAAATAAAAGTGCTCTAGTGGCGTCGTTAAATAATGCAAACTTTAGTTTACTCGTATATCGAATACCGTCACCACTTTCAAACACATTCCAAAAAAAAAAAGTATCACTCCTATCACCCTCCCCCTCCCCATTTAATTTCTATATTCGGGAGAAGTAACTCCATTTGAAAAACAAGCTGATACTAGTAGATATTTCAATATTCGATGAACTTTAATATTTACTTTAGGTATTTAAAAAATTAATTTTTGTGTATTATAGGTTAAGCTATTCTGCAAGTTTCATTTTAATAAACAGTACTAAAATATATTGCCCACATCGCTTATGTATTATGCACAATTTTGTAAATGTGAATATGCATAATATTTATGCATAATATTTACATATGTATATAATTTATCTGATTCATAATATTTATTATATATTTATATAGGTAAATGCAAGTATTAAAACAAATGTAATATCCTACTACCGATAACGTATTATTTTAATAATTTTGTGGGCGTTTTTGTTTGTCTATTGATTCTTGTAGTGGGGTTTGTATTGTATTTGTATTGCGTGCTGTGCGTGTGTTGTATGAACGTAATGGTTATATATACTGTTTGTTAAAAATATAAATCCGTATTGCCAGTATCACTTATCTATTATGCACAAGTTTAAAAATGTGAATATGCTTAATATGTACACGTGCATATTTTAACTTATTAATAATAACTATTTATTTATGTAGTTAATTCAAATACTAAAATATATTTTAATGTGATATCCTACTAACGTATTATTTTAATTGTTTTGTAGTGTTTTTGTTTGTAACAACTGGTTCTAATTGCGAATAAATCACTAAAACCATCCTCGTATTGTTTTCATTTAACTAGTGCGTCACAACCAAAAAATGTTATAAGAGCAAATATCTATATTAGTATGCTGTTTATTTTTTCATACTGACGTCCTGCCCATGTTCATTTTAAATATTTGAAAAATGAAAATGGGTTAGGTTTAGGGTTCGGGCTAAGAAAGTCATACAGCAATAATCAGAGTCATTACTTTTGTTAAAAGGTCGACTTAAAAATAATAATTGCAAAACAATTTAGCTGTGGTATAATTCCGATTTTACCCTCTGTCAGAAACCCTGAACGCGCATGGCTACTAATTATACACACATCAGAGTATGTGTAAATATTGATTGATTCAAGTGCTAGTTTACTGGCAGCTGTAATACTGAATACAGTTTTCGTTTTTATTTTATTGCTTGTACATCTCCCATGTAAAACATGTATAGCTATAAGTAACTGTAGTTACTTACAATATACATGTGTATATATCACTGTATTTACCACAAGTGGTAGTCTATACTACCAGATATGTAATACAGAATGTATACAGCCATGTACATGTATGTAGATATTAATATGAACAATCTATATGTTAGATCAGAATATTTAACGTTTAGTTTGTTTGGTTGCTGCACCTTGAAACACGAACTGCACTTTAAGCCCTTTATTGTATGCGTAGTAGCAAAGTTTATTTTCATACAATGTACTTAACACACGCCTAGCTCTGTATATAGAAACGGTATAAATATACCTGTCAGTTATAGAGTTGTAACAATGGACATAACGTTATGAGGTCAGTACTTGGATCAAATTCCCAGCGGACGCTATTGTTATAAAAGTATTTATGACTAAACATTTCGACACAGAAGTGTCTTGCACGAGGCCACGAAGTGCCTGATATGTCTAGAGTGTTCGAGCAATTGTTTCTGTGAGTTTGACGTAGCCCAGTGGTGACCGGCCTCGGTGGCGTCGTGGTTAGGCCATCGGTTTACAGGCCGGTTGGTACTGGGTTCGGATCCCAGTCGAGGTATGTTTTTGTTTATCCAGATACCGACTCCAAACCCTGATTGAGTGCTCCGCAAGGCTCAATGGGTAGGTGTAACCCACTTCCGATTGGAAGCAAGGGAACTTTATATGCACAATCCCACAGACAGGATAACACATACCACGGCCTTTGATTCGAAATAATAAAGTGAAATAGAAGCGCAAAAATCCATTGTTTTAATTTACTAAAAGTTGGATTTTTCGGAACACTTAGAAATTCAGCGACGCCATATAAGTAACCGTAAATAAAATGTATCGAGAGCGTCATCAAATAAAATATCCCTTCCTTTCTTTAAAATTGGAGGTGCTAACGGCGTATACACCCAAACGCGCCTGAATTGCATTACTAATATACGTTACTATGTAGCAGAATTGTCCTCACATCTGTTCTCTGATACAGACTGGAGTTGTTCCGGGCAATATTTCTTTAAGCAAATATAATATTTTATTTGATGACAGCTGGAGATTTTCTTCGTATATAGGGTACCGGCCTCTGTCGTGTCGTGGCTAGGCAATCGGTCTACGGGCTAGTAGGTACTGGGTTCGAATCCCAGTCGAGGCATGGGAATTTTAATGCAGATACCGACTCCAAACCCTGAGTGAGTGCTCCGCAAGACTCAGTGGGCAGTTGTAAATCACTTGCACCGACCAGTGATCAATAAACAAAGGCCATGGTTTGCGCTATCATGCCTGTGGAAAGCGCAAATAAAAGATCCCTTGCTACCTGTCTTAAAAGAGTAGCCTATATAGCGACAGCGGGTTCGTCTAAAACAAAACAGTGTCAGAATGACCATATGTTTGAATGAATGAATGAATGAATGTTTAACGGCACTCCAGCACGAAAAATACATCGGCTATTGGGTGTCAAACGAAGGTAAATGAAAAACAAAAGGTGATGATCAACATCAACACAAAAATTCATTATGTCAATTAAAACAGTGTAAAGAACTGTGCAACAAATATAAATATCACAACGAGATACTGAATTTTACTCAATTTGTGCTGTATTGGTCATTCTCAATGAGAATGTTACACCCCTGCACCATGGTGAGGTTACAGCACGCGCAGGGGCCATATGTTTGACGTCCAATAGTCGATGATAAGATAAAAATTCAATGTGTTCTAGTGACGTCGTTAAATACAACAAACTTTACTTTACTCGTATATCGGATACCGTCGTCACTTTCAAACAAATTATGTTTAGGTGTAGTGATGGAACACATTCCAAAAAATAAGGTATCACT
>JAECMU010010997.1:0-11174 GCA_016106625.1 Dracogyra subfuscus | reverse complement strand
TGATGACCTGTTCGGTGGTCTAGAGAGGATAACGCCTTCAGACAGTCCGTTATCACAGGAGGATCACAACACCAGCAACACACAGCTTCCGATTCCTCCGAACCCATTCTTACAAGCTGGCCTCGGAGGCTACTCCTACCCACCTTTCATGGCTCCCAACCCCGGCATGGGCTACCAGCCGAACTTCTCGATGGGAATGCCGACACCTGTCTCAATGATGCCCAGTGGTCATCCCGGCATGTTTGGAGCCGGGATGGGTCAGGGCTACCCAGCGACCAGTCAGACCTCGAACACCAGCACAGTGAGCAGCAGTCAGAGTAATCTGGGTAACCAGTCAATGGTGTCACCGGCAGCTGGGCACCACAACAACCACATGCCTTTCGGGATGCCCTACCAGCAGAGCATGTATGGTTTCGCGCCACCACCTATGTCGTACCCACCTATGCATCCCTTCATGATGCCCAGCACCAACCCGGCGCCCATGTACATGCCGATGGCAATGCCGCCGATGATGAATCAGCCCATGACATATCCCCAACAGCAGATGGGTCACATGAACCAGTATCAGCAGAACACAAACACTAGTCAGGAGGCTAACTCGAATACTCCCAACACACCCAATTCCACATCCAGCCAAGGGGATCAAGGGGACTAAAACAGTGTTTGTATGGACAACTACTGTTTCATCTCCGTGTATTCTTACATTTCTCTTAGTGTTATTTCGAGTGCAATGTTGTGTGTGTGTGTTTGTGTGTGTATGTATATTATAGTATGTGACCTTTTTTATGTGAACTTTAAAAAAAATATATTCGACAATACACATCTACACATGCTGTGCATGTTTACTGTTCTTTGTTGGAAAAAATAAAGAAAAAGAGATATATTATCTTTTTTATTGTGACATTAAAAATTATTATTAAACCTGTAATTGCTAGATTACTTATTTTGTAGACATTATAGTGCGTTTTCCCTCCATTATTATCAAAGTTGTATTTAATAATTGTTGTGAAGAGTTAAATTTGGAAAGATCATGAGATGTAAAAAAAAAAATTGCAGTTAATAAAATCAGTGCTGAACAAACAAAAAAAGAGAGAAAAAGATACAAAGGAGTTTGGTGATTTTGCTATATTATATTTCTTTTTTAAATTTTTACTACATATCACTGTCTGTTAGCGATTTTTATGGGTCTGGAGAGAATTCCAATTCAGCATCCACTTTACAAATTACATGTCTATTGGCATTTACTTAAACCCATTCTATTCACATAACATGTAAAACGGGTACTGGTAGATATTCACCATACAGTAATGTTTCAAGATGTACAATATTAATTACCAATTATGATTTGAGTTAAATGGAGGTAAAGACATATTTGCATAGTAATGTACTTGTAATGTGATTTATGGCAATATGTAGCTTCGTTCTATTTATAAAAATCAAAAATTAAAAAGAAAAAACTCAACATATATTACTTTGTTTTGCAGAAAATAAAATTTTTGTAGCTGCACAACCCACACAAAAAACTACATTGCATAGTGTTCTAGACCCCACCCCTCTTCCTCAAAAGGAAGGAAAACTAACAATAAATGGTAACTTTGGTCTGCAAGCTGAATTCTGTTTAAATGTTAATTTCGTAATAAAAGTAAAGTTTAAACCTGACAAAATATTTTTTTGCAAAGTTCTAGTCGAATATCAGAAGATAACATTTTGTTTCCATTTGCAGTATAGACTATTTCAATTTTATATAAAAACCGTTTTAGTGAAAATCATGGTATTGTTTTTGTGTGAAAGAAAATATGATAAGTGAACTCTTTGAATAGTGACATGTTTCTGTCCTACATGTACCAATAAGTCATCGAGTTGGCTGACAACTGTGCATGACGTTTCTCAAAATACCATTTCATGATTTCTATCAAAACATTTATTTTATGAATTATTAGTTAATCAAAGGATGGGGTGGGGGGTTTTCAAATTTGCATAGAAAAATCACACAGTTTTTGACTATTTCGTATTAGTTGAACCAGAAGATATCCATTGGCTACAAATTAATATTGGAAGTATTTTTATCAACCCTTTCTACAATGAAATGCATATTAAACTCTGCTACATGCGTATGGCAAAATATTAAATACTTTTTTCTAATTTCTATCAAATGTTATTTAATCAGTTGTATACTACGTGTGGATCATTATTATCTATTTATTGGAGCTGAGAAAATAAAAATGTTGGAGAACAAGCAGGCTTGTTGCATAGTACCATCATGAATTTCATTTTGTGATTTTTTTTGTAGCACTTGATGTGGAATTTGTATTATATTAAAGATCCTACTTGTAATGTTATTTTGTGTCCTATTATTAGTATAGATTTAGTTAGGACCTAAGGTGTACGTATATTTCAGTGAAATATATGGACTTCGGGAAAATTGTCTATACATTCTTTTGTTACATGTATACAGCACTTTACATACAAGAATGTGTAAGGTAGATGACCAAATATTTTGACATGAATACTTAATAGGTAATTGTTATAAAATTATTAATTGCTCATGTGTTTACTCCACATGTACATGTACCATTAAAGTCTGAAACAATAATATTGTTTTAATTATCTTTATCAGTTTAAGAATGTTTTAATTTGGATGTACACATGGTACAAAAGCACATCAATCTATTCATGATCGGCTATTGGGTGTCAAACATTTTGTAATTGTAATTTTTGTAAAAAAAAGAATTATTAGCAGCAAGGGCTATTTTATATGCATTTTTTGACAGACAGGACAGCACACCATGGCCTTTGATATACGTTGTGGGGTACTAATTGGATCAAAGAAAAAACCCAGTGGGAGAGTGGCCCACTAAAGGGGTTAGATCCTGCAATCAGAGCACCTCAGGCGAGCACACTACAAACTGACCTAGATCCCACTTCCCATAAACATAGTGCTATGACTTGATCTTCCAGTCGCGGGCAGTATAGCCCAGTGGTACAGTGCCTGCCTGATGCGTGGTCGGTCTAGGATCGATCCCCATCAGATAACCACTGGGGTTTTTCTCGACATAACCATATTTACGAGGCCGATATAACCGTAATTATAATGTGTTGAGTGCGTTGTTAAACAAAAAAAAGAAGAAAAAGAATGATCTTCCAGTCTAGCAGATTGCCACAGAACTGAATTTATCCCAAAGTACTTGTAAAAGTGTCACAATTCTAAACCACACAATTAAGAGGCCATCGTAAATAGCCATAGCACATTATTTGATACAGCATTGGTTGTGACAGGAGACAACTATCCAAGGTCTACGAAAAAAGAAGGGAGAAAGGTTTTGTTCAATGACACAACTAGATTGATTTATTAATCATCTATTGGATGTCAAAATTTCAATTAGTAGATCTTTTATATGCATCATCTCATAGGACTGGCCTCAGTGGTTAGGTCATCGGTCTATAGGCTGGTAGGTACTGGGTTCGGATCCCAGTCGAGGCATGAGATTTTTAAGCCAGATACCAACTCCAAACTCTGAGTGAGTGCTCTTAAAGGCTCTATGGGTAAAAGTGTAAACCACTTGCGCCGACCAGTGATCCATAACTGGTTCAACAAAGGCCATGGTTTGTGCTATCCTGCATGTGGGAAGCGCAGATAAAATATCCCTTGCTGTTAATCGGAAAGAATAGCCCATGAAGTGGCGACAGCAGGTTTTCTCTCAAAATCTGTGTGGTCCTTAACAATATGTCTGATGCCATATAACCGTAAATAAAATGTGTTGAGTGCATCGTTAAATAAAACATTTCTTTCTTTCTTTCTTTCATCTCATAAGATAGCATTAGGACCTCCGCGAGTACTCTAGCAAGACTAAAGTCCATGCACAGGACTCTAGTAACCGTGAAAGGAAGATCATTCTCATTTAATTACTTTTTAAATTATTTTATGTCATTTTGCATGTGTGGAATGCAATATAATGGCATGATTTGGCATCCATGTTCAGCACTGAAAATAAAATGTATAATGCTATTTTACTTTATTACTTAAGTCTCATTGTCCCTTGAGTACTCAAGTCCAATGTCTCGTGGAGGCCCTAGATAGCACATACCATGGCCTTTGGTGTACCAGTTATGGTTTTGTTTTGTTTTTGGTTTATTTAACGACGCACTCAACACATTAAATTACGGTTATATCGGCGTCTGACATATGGTTATGTCGAGAAAAAACCCCAGTGGTCAGCTGACGGGGATCGATCCTAGACCGACCGCGCATCAGGCGGGCACTTTACCACTGGGCCATGCTGCCCGCTACCAGTTATGGTGCATTGGCTGGAGCAAGAAATGGCCCAACTGACAGATCAATCCTGCATCAAGCAAGCATTTTACCACAGGGCTTTATCCCAACCCCATGTCTACCAATGTGAATGACCTATCAGTACTATATTTCTGAGCAACATCCTTCATCCTTTCAAATTGCCTACCATACAAAACCATAGTTTATATTCAATGATTTTAAATCTTAAAAAGCCATTAAAAAATTAGAACATGCATCACCATGTCTGCTTTTGAATGTTATTAAAATAGATCAATATCCTATACAAAATAAAACTTTGAAAACAAGTAATTATATGAAATGCTACAAAATATCACAAGAAGGTATGAAGTAGACTGTTCATGCTCTATAAATCCAAACTGGCATGGACACCATTCTGTTGCATTGCATACCAATTCCATAAATATTTCCAATGGCCTCTACTTGTAACAAATTCAGAAGTGCTTTCATTGACATTTTATACAGCATTTCTAAAAAATCATCTGGAGATTGGTCTTTTGCATGCGAATCTTTCAATAGCATAAAAGTAAGAGTTTATTAAACATTTTGTTTCAAATTGATAAATAGCTCAATCGTAGAGTGCTATCATTTAAAATGTGCCGAGGTGTGAAACATTTTACAATGGTTGTAAACTCAGGACTGTCCATTTGAAACCTTTCATTGTTATCATGGCAGTATTTTGTCTATACACAATATCATTAAATTAACAACCAACACGAAATAAGAATGATTAAAGTTTTATTCATAAAAATAATGACCTAGATGAGCGATATAGTAAAAGGTAAATACATGTATAAGCAAAGCTGTGACAATAAGACATACCATCTCCTAAGTATCAAGTGTTTGCAGTCCAAATAAGGTCAGTCATAGCAATTCTACAGTAGTCGTATAGTTTTCACAAAAAGCCAGTATATAATTATTTGTTTTAGACTTTTCCTTGTTACATGCCCATGGCACCCATTCTCAGGTAACCAAACCAGCAAAATGATTACAAATTCCGAAATGCTTTGGTACTGACTACTTGTCAAGATTACACACTTATTACTTGGAAAGATGGGCTTTTGTTTTAAGTGCATTTAAATACACCCACCCTGAAAATGTAAAATATTAAATAATATACAAGTTGCCAATAAATACTTAAGTACAGTCAACAACGTAGTAGCTTCTTTTTTAAAACTTGCATGATCCATTTCAAAAACATAATTTGGTTAAAACCTGTATAGCTATAAAAGAAAAACAAATTACAAGTAGGTTTTTTGTGTAGTTTAAAAAAAAGAGAAAACCTGGTCTTGACATTAACATTTACCAGGTATAAAAAAAAAAAAAAAAAAAAAAGGTAAGAAATTCACATTCTAGTATACACAAAATGAAATACAGCCCATTAAATTTTTCATGAGTAACCCTGTTTTCCTCTGTCACAAACCATAAGATAGTATTTAATTATGACAAAATTATAGTGGCTTTTTCTTAAGACATAAACAGGATTTTTATCTTCTTATTTAATATTTTACCAACTGATTACCCCGTACTTACATTTGTGGGATAAAAGATAGTGAAGAAATGATTTAATTTTAGCTACTGTCAACTTTAATTCGGCCCATTTTTGTTTGTCAAGTATGTGATCATATTATGAAAATAAATATCAATCTACTAATGTGTTAGATACAGTGAACAAAATATAAAATAGAATGTTTTTTACAAATCATACACTAGAACGTAATTACTAATTCTAACCTATCACTACAGTGAGATATACATTTGAATTATAAATACATAAGAATCTAATAAGAACTCAATATGATTCACAAGGAGGATTTAAATAATGCCCAATGCAGACTGAACATTGTATAAAATACTAAAGTGATCAAAATTATCTACGTTGAATCTTAAAGAAACCGATATACGGTGATGTATCACTAATAGCACAAGGAGTGAATACTGGAGTTTTACAAGTGATGTCACCAAAACAACATCTAATGAAAAGTTATAATTTACGTATGCCTTAAAGGTTTATGAATACTGAAATACAAGGAAAGATTCAGAGACAAAAATGTGAAGCATTTGTGTAGTTGAGAATTAATTTTACTCTTTATTTTTTTCATTTTTCTACTGTGTCCTGTCCCATATTACTGAAAATAATTTGGAAATACCACGATTTAAAAACAAATATATGTATATTATTGAAGAAAGTGAGCAGATTCTTATTTACAATATCAATCATTGGTGAAGTTGTGTTAACATATTCATATCATTTGCCTCATTACCAGTTGTGTAGCATGGGCGGGGCCACCAGGGCATTTGCCCGTGGCACAAAATTTGGGACTGGTGGAAGGACTTGGGGGAGTGCTAATGGTCCACTGGTTAGGTGGCAATACTTGCCTTGCCCCTGGTGTTGGCAACCCAAGCTATGCCACTGCTAATTACAAAAAATAAAATAAAAAAAATGCTACATACATAAACCCATCAGAATGCAATAGAATCACTTTATGGTAATAAATGTCCTCTTCCTTTTATAAAATATTATTTTCATGAATAGTTACAATACATTTATACCCATGAAATATAAAATAAACAAAATCAAATCTATTTAAAATACAAATTTATTTTGTTGAGTATCCAAATAGTGAACTGAACTGTCAGTTGTACTTATTTATATTGCTAAGATGTTTTTCATTAATAAAAATACATTCTGTGTACTGGTACACTGTACAAGATTAATTTGCACTTAACGCACTTTCCACCATCCAAAATGTTTTAGCTATACTAGGTCTTATTTCGTTCAACTAACCATTTTTCACAAAAGCATGCCTACTGCAAGTAAACCATCAACTCCGTTTTCTTCAAGCTGCACTTTCCAAAATGGAATGGTGCTTGTCAAGTAATACACACTAAATATATCTACTTGTATGTACAAACTATTGCATTCAAAACATTGCCTAGCAAAATATTCTATAAGCCATTTTCTTACACACACACACACACACCACACGCACAAGTTTTACAAAACGGTGATAAGATTTTTTGTTTAGTTTTTGTTTTTAAATACATGTATTTACAGTATCAATTATTTAGTACAATTTTATGTTTAAAATTGTAAAATGACAATGTTGTTAAATTCAAGTTAAATTACATTAAAATACCCTTTTATTTACTGTGTAAAAATCAAAACCACAATGTCATGTTATGGACATTAAATCCATGTTTGTAATGCATTATGGGAGTGATAAGCAAATCTATTTTTATAGATGGCTGTAAAGCATTATTTTAAAATACACACCCTCTCTCAATGTTATATGTCTGAAATAGTTGCTAAATAATGAGAAATATAATAAATCTACACCAATATAAAGCCGCAAAAGAAATTTATTAATCGAATAAAATAAGCCTAACATTTTCCCCATGATAACATCATAGACATTTAAGCAATGAGGGACTTTTGTTTTGAATCAAAATACATGTACAATATAGTTCTCATCTCATCAAGTAGCAAGGTGATGTGGGTTTTCAATATTAGTTACATTTTTAAAAAGACATTCAAAAGAATATGAAGGACAGACATATCTTGATTAGAATGCTAAACATTTTTTTCAGTGATATAACAAGGATGAGATAATCTACCTTTCTGGTAGGGAAGGCAAATGGGGGGGGGGGGGGGGGGGAGTAAGAGGGGTTGGAGAAAACATCTTTCCTTATGACATGAGCAAAAATCTCATGTTTACAAATAAAGTGTATACAGCAAACATAAAAACCTGTTCAATGTGCCTAAGGAACAAACACAACCCTCATCCATTCGGAAATTACATCCTTAACAGATTTCAGATTAAAATTATTATAACTTTTAATCTCAAACAAAGATCAGGATTGAAGATTTTTCTAGGTTATGGTATGAACACCATCTTTGCTGATGTGCCATTTGATTGAGGTGTATAATAACATTTAGTATGGAACATTTTAAAGAACACCCCCCAAAATATGTCTATGAACTTTTTCAACATGCATAGGACCATACTTAAAGTTTGAATACATGTAGGATGGACAGATTTTGGTAACTTTGCATGTATAACTGTACAGTGAGGTGAAGGCAGATGTATACTGGTTGCTTTGATGATCAATCAAACACGGATTGCTTTGCAAACATTATCCACATACAATTAACACTGCGAATACAAGTTACTACCAAATACTATACGAGATATGATGTTACCAAAGTTACTGAGGGGTCAGGTGGGGTGACGAGTGCTGCTTTCCAAGATGTTATATAGAAATATTGTTTGGGGAACTGATTAACAATGAATATGTATGCCAACAGGGTCAAAGATGTACATACACTGGTTTATCAGGGACGGGCATGTCTTCAAGTATGGTCCCTTTTTAGACTATTTATTCTTATCCTTAATTAAGAAATTAACAGAACATAAAAACTTAGAATAGCAATTTTTGTTTTATCACAAAATAAATTTACCTGTATGTTTGGCAAATATATAATTGTTTAAAATGGTTGTTAAATGAAAAATCAGGACAAAAACAGGCAAATCAACTTTTTTAAAATGTAATAATACACAGCAGAAATGTAACATTTATTATTAGAATACAAATGCCTTCAGAATAACTGGACCAGTTATTAAAATTTTGATATCTAGACTCTGAAGGCTCTTTTAAATCTTTTTTGTTTTTAAAACATATATTACAAAATTGTAAAGGATGTAATTTTAAAAAACCCTAAATATCACAAGCACAACTATCAAAAAAGTTGGCTACAAGCACAATTCATTTTGAGTGTTCTGTGCCTTTAATTTAAAAGTACAAAATAACCGATGTGACCTTGACCCATGATCAGTTGAGATGCAAGAGCAGAAGCCTATCACGGTGATGCAGAAGGCTGAGAAAACGTGGGAACAATCCAGCACCTAGTTGATGTAATTTACAAAAGCAACTTTCACACAAGTGGACAGTAACATGACTTTGACCTTTGAGCCAACAGTCGCGTGTGAACATAAATAAAATCCTGGCAAAACCAGACACTTGTCAAATATGAACATTTACATTTTTCTGTCATGTTTAATATAGTGAAGTGATATAAAGGATGTCAACTAGTGGTGGCAAAGAAGTGTATCCATTACTAATGCCCCAAGGGGGACAACTCTAAGGTGACGTGCATGCATACAATGAATCTGCTACCCTCAACCGAAATATGACATATAAAACGGTAAAGATACTAGCAGCTTAGCCAAGAATGACAAGAGTTAATGTCGTTTTTTGTTTGTTGGTCCTTCGGCATGAAGCCCAGACTTAATGTGTCGGTATCAGAATGTTTCCTTCAGATAAGTCTCCACACTGGTGAAAATAATTCTCAAATACCAGAACCGTTCTCTCACAATGATGTAGTTATCTATCTGCAAGAGAGTAAACAAATAATCATAAAACAATCAAAAGAAAAACGATTATATAAAATAAAAAATGAATGGTATCAAAGCACACTGTTTAGCAAGTTGCTAAATTAGGTGTTTTATGATTTAATAACTACAACATTTAAATAGAATAGAATAGATGTTTAACGACACCCCATCATGAAAAATACATCAGCTATTGGGTGTTAAACTATGGTGAAGAGACAAAACATTAAGTTATGATCAACAAACCTTTAAATACTGAGAAAAAAACTAAACACCCTGTCAGCACACAAGTCTACTTCTCACTAAATTTCAAAAGTCATCGAATATAAAACAACTAAACTCGACTTTTAGAGGTTAATGAAATGAAAAATAAAACAATTTGATATTTAAAAATAAAAATTAATACAATACTATTACATGGAACCATATTCTGACAGTATTTGAAATCGGTCATAAACTTGCAATTTGTATCAAACATTTAGAAGCAACTTTCTTGTACTACAGGATTAACTGCACTACACTGTTCCATGTACAAAATGTTGTGTTAAACAGTTAAGACTCAATAACAGATTATTAACCCAGCTTCAGCTGCAGTATGTAACCAGCCATGCTTAGAACATAAGACAGGTAAGTTAAAAGAAAGAAGGAAATGTTTTATTTAACGACGCACTCAACACATTTTATGTTGCCACTTCATAAGCTACTCTTTTCAATTTATATGCACAATCCCACACAGGATAGTACATACCACAGGCTTTGTTATACCATGGTTCGTACAGGCAAGGACTCATAAAATTCAAGCACTTTTCAAGCACTTTTCAAGGAACTACCTTATGTTTTCAAGGACCATAAATACAAACCGTAACCAGCCTATTCGAACAATGTTTTTAATAGAAAATGTATGTTTATATGGTTACTAGTCATTTCGTACCATAGCCATTTTATACCTACGTTTTACCATCTTGTACCATAATGTTTGGTCATTTTGTATCATAGTGGTTTCATACTCTGTATCTTATTTGTGTCATGATACGCCACTTTTTATTTTTATTGTTGACAAATAAACGTTGACGTGTAAACATACATTGTAAAGTGAGCAAAGGTTTAAATGAAGATATGTATATTACCCCTGATGATCATTTTATATGAGCCTAATGTTTATTTTTAAATCAGTAATTTGACATTTTACTATCTATCAGTGAACTAACTCTGCACAATAAATGACTGAGGTACGAAATGACCAAACAGACATGGTACGAAATGACTTCGGATATGAAATGGTAACATTGAGTATGAAATGACTATGGTACGAATTAACTGGTTATATAAACAGTTACCAGTTAATTCGTATAGTATACTCACCATTTGCAGATAATGTCACGTTTAACATGTTTAGTAGCATTGTAAGTTTCACAAATGTCCTTTTCTAGTTGGCAAGAATTTAAAGTTTTCCAGTACTTCAGGCTTAATCA
>JAECMU010010983.1:0-19646 GCA_016106625.1 Dracogyra subfuscus | reverse complement strand
CAGATTGTCGAGGGCGTTCACCATATCTTGACAGGTCGGTACGACAAATCGTGTAACAAGAATGCCACTTTATACATATACCTATCAACATATCTGCGAGCCTCCAGATTGTTCAGGGCATTCACCATATCTTGACAGGCCGGTACGACAAATCGTGCAACAAGAATGCCACTTTATACATACCTATCAACGTATCTGCGAGCCTCCAGATTGTCGAGGGCGTTCACGATGATATCTTGACTTTCAAAGAACGCGTCATTGTAGTGAGAATCTTCAGTCTGAGGGGCAACTGGTGAAAATAACAAACACGTCAAATATCAACTGTTTAAATACTGAATATTATCAGGGCCACATCTAAAGTAAGTAGCAAGGGAGACGGGTGAAGTTAAAAAAAGAATCAGGTCACAGTTAAACCTCTTTAAACTGGACCCTCTGTAAACTGGAATGCCATCAAAACCGGACGTTTTTCATATTTTAAATATAAGTTAAAAAACCCAGAACCTCTGTAAATCAGATACCTCTTATAACTAGACATTTTACTTGGTCATGAGAGTGTCCTGTTTAGAGGGGTTTCACTGTATAATAAATACTAATAACAGGTTGTCTTTCAAAACAGACAAGATGGGCATGACTAAATGAAAAGGGAATTTAAAAAAAAAAAGAGGATAATTCCCTCTTCACCCCCTCCCCACATAATGATATGGCCTTTAAAAAATCCTCAAATACTGAATACTTTTATTACAAAATGCTGCATGTGATACAATGATTAAAAATCCCTATCTAGCCTCTTCAAAGCTCTATCTAATTTCTTTTTAGGAAATTTAAAACTGTAAATATTTTACCTTTCTGCTGATGGGCTTCAATTTTCAAAGCTGTAAAATATTTAAAAAAAAAAAAAATCAACAAGATCGTCTAGAATTTTTCACACAAATAACACTAGGAAAAGGTTGAAATTTAATCCTTTCAATTTTGTAAACAAATATGTTTACCACAATCTCAGAAGAGTGAATGTTACAATAAAGAAACCTAGATGTGGGAAAAAAACCTATAATTATTGTTGACTGTAATAAATGGTTTACATCAACTGATCAACTTTCATTGATTACAAACTGGTGAGAACATATATAAATGTATGAAGAATATGAATTATAAGTACAATGCATCTACTGTCCTGTTTAGGGTGCATACCACAATATCAAATCCCATAGACAACAATAGTAACATATGTGGCTGAAACTCCTACCTACAGCATATAAACACCACATATATAAATACTACCACCCCTCAGCCTTGAAGTAAATCAGAAAAAAAGTGGGGGTCAAGCTGCTCATTTCAGAGATAATGGATAGTATTATGACTTAGTATACTGTCCTGTTAACCATGGCAGTCCCTACAAACTTTGCTAAATTTAATTTCAATATATGTTTTAATATGGGTTTTCTTCATCAAAACATTCCAAACCCAAGCTGATTTGACAGATATTACATTATCAAGATTGCAGAAATAATTAAGTTTATATTTTTAACAACAATTATGGCTTTCACAAGTGATCATTACATCGCTAAAACCTAACAATAATTTTCAAAGGACAATATTTCAAAATCTTAGGTAACAACAACTTGGTAATAGATTGCTTAGCTACACAAATCATATCTGCACAGCGAATAAAATTCTGGTTAATCCTGTAATTTGACATTTTAGAATGTAACGGTTCACAATGATTCGCAGTTCATGTGAATTTAAACTTGTGTAATGGTAACTGTCACAAAAACAGAACAAAACTTTGCTGTACATTTTGCCAGCATTTTCCAAATACAATAATGAAACACTGCTATACCCCAAAACACAAACAAACCCCCACCCACCTTCCAAAAAAACGTACTGTGTATTATATTATGTATTACAGCAGAGATATGTAAGAGAAATAATATCTAGATTTGTAAATCATGATTTTAAAAACATGTCTCACCAGAATTGATCTCTTTCACTGACTGAGCGGCTATGATGGATTTTGGTTTCTGAAAACAAAAACAATTGTAATTCAGCATGTTCATTGCTTAAATACTGCTTACAGCCAAATAGTTCATGTAGCTGTCCTCCACTTGGCGATAATGCCATGTTTTTCTATACTTCATGTGATAAAAACATTGTATGAAACAGCCAGGTCTCTACACCTGTAACATGCGATGCAGTGTTTTTGTTTTGTTTAATGATCCTACTAGAGCACATTGATTTATTAATCATCGGCTATTGGATGTCAAACATTTGGTAATTTTTACATATAGTCTTAGAGGAAACCTGCTACATTTTTTCATTAGTAGGAAGCAATCTTTAATATGCACCATCCCACAGACAAGACAGCACATACCACAGCCTTTAATGTACCAGTCGTGGTGCACTGGCTAGAACAGAAAATAGCCCACTGACGGAGATTGATCTTAAACTGATTGCATATCAAGCGAGTGCTTTACCAATGGACTACATACCACCCTCATGCGATGGAGTGATGGCTAGAAATAATATGTGTGATGACTCTATTCCCAGCCGTTATACGACTGCTGGTTTCCAGTTTGGAATTCTGAAATCAATACACATTGTAAGGGCTTTGTGATGTTAACACACATCAGATTATTTGTCTCATTTTGAAGCAATGGACTGTGACTTTAATAAACTGAAACAGTACCAGATTTCCTCTCTCACATCTTGTCTATTATTAAGGTATTAAAAACATCAAATCTTACAATGACAATTATTAACATGTTGCTCAAGTTTACTAAATTTAAATTTATATATTAAATTAAAAAAACAAGGAGATTTATACTTATAGTTTTGGATAAAAGTATCTTTGACTACCTAAATTCAGCAAATAAACCGTTATGATCCCAGTTTTTTCATTAGTAGTAAGGGATCTTTTATAGGCACCATCCCATAAGACAGGATAACACATACCACAGCCTCTGATATACCAGTCGTAATGCGCTGGCTGGAACGAGAACTAGCCCAATTGATCCACTGAAGGGAATTGATCCCAGACCAACTGTACATCAGTCGGGTATTTTACCACTGGGCTACATTATGCCCCTGAGGAAAAAAGCACCAGTTTAAAATAAAATGACAGCTGGACTCACCCTGATGTGATGCGGTCGAAACAGAAACTGTCTGTTCAGGTTGGACTTCTCAATGATATCATTGTCTGTGATGGTGATCTGTAATAAATCATGTCCATTACGAGTCATTCTTCATGAAGGAAATGAAAGAAAGAAATGTTTTATTTATGGCCTTTCTTGAACCAGTTATGGATTACTGGTCAGTGCAAGTGGTTTACACCTACCCATTGAGCCTTGCGGAGCACTCACTCAGGGTTTGGAGCCGGTATCTGGATTAAAAATCCCATGCCTCGACTGGGATCCGAACCCAGTACCTACCAGCCTATTGACCGATGGCCTAATCACGATGCCACCGAGGCTGGTGAAAGAAATGAATATTATTTTAATAACACCCCAGCCCTTTATAAATTATCTGGGTGTTTCAACACTTTTGTAGGTAAGAGATGAAACTACCACCAGAGGCTACTACTACCCACGGCTGTCAATAATGTGTTGCAGAATTGTCCCAGCTCCCCTGATCAGAGAAAACCAGTCTAGCCATTAGATGAACCTTCGAGGGAGAAACTATTCTGCCCCAAGGAAAACCCGCAGCATACAGCAGTATTTATTGGAGATACCTAGGTTCCTATCTGAGCATTCAAAGAGCCTGCCTTAGCTGATGATATGACCTCAAAACACTTTCCATGTATTGGAAACTGCGGGCATGAATGGTTGAAAATCCATTCTCTTCAGACCACTATGAGAGGGGGAAAACATGTTTATGAACTTGTTCTTGCCTCTTCAAAATGTAAAGGAAAACATCCCCTGCAGCAGAACAGTTTCAAATACACAAATTGAGTGATATAGATATAGTGATTCATTTCGTCTACACATGTCTGTATTTACATCAAATACATTGTAGTTCTTCTCAGCTGGACCCCATTTCGCAAAGTGATCTTAGAACTAAGATCACCTTAAGTGTATGTGGTAAAACAGGGTATAGGACTTTTGAATGTTGACAGTTTAATGTTAAAAGTATTGAGATAAAGCACTCACCTTGCCTTTACTGCCTGACGCAATACCAAGAAGCGCATAGTTCTTGAGCATCTCACAGCCAATAGCCCCACATCCGATCTGAAACAGCAACATCAGGTAAATGTTTCATTAACCCTTGTACTAAAACGTTCATACATTTATTAACAAGAACTACACTGAGCTAACAGTATGCAGCAGAAAAATCTTTCACAGACAAAAACAGTTTGTAAGACATTTTGATTAATGACTAAAAATAGGTCATATCTAGATGCCTAATAGTACAGAAATTAGTTTTGTATCAAGCATTTATTGTTATAATACATTAAAAAACCCCACCTTACTTAATTAAAAAAATATATTTTTAGTTAATAGCTTCTGTTACTATAATAATACTGATTTGTCTTCCAGATAAAAACCTGAATCAAAGTCAACAAAGTTTTAAATCGGTTTACATTTTAATTTCTTCAAATTTAAGGATCATATGGATCCAAGCCTTAGCTACAGATCCAAGTCTCAGCTACAGATCCAAGTCTCAGCTACAGATCCAAGTCTGAGCTACAGATCCATGTCTGAGCTACAGATCCAAGTCTGAGCTACAGATTAAAGTCTTTTAAAGTCTTAGCTACCGATCCAAGTCTTAGCTACCGATCCAAGTCTTAGCTACAGATCCAAGTCAAAGCTACATATCCAAGTCTCAAGCTACAGATCCAAGTCTCAAGCTACAGATCCAAGTCTTAGCTACAGATTCAAGCCTTAGCTACAGATCCAAGCCTTAGCTACAGATCAAAGTCTCAGCTACAGATCCAAGTCTTAGCTAAAGATCCAAGCCTTAGCTACAGATCCAAGTCTCAGTTACAGATCCAAGTCTCAGCTACAGATCCAAGTCTCAGCTACAGATCCAAGTCTTTGCTACAGATCCAAGTCTTAGCTACAGATCCAAGTCTTAGCTACAGATCCAAGTTTTAGATACAGATCCAAGTCTCAGCTACAGATCCATTTTTTTTTTTTTTAAATTTTGTTTTGTTTAACGACACACTCAACACATTATAATTACGGTTATATCGGCGTTGGACATATGGTTATGTCGAGAAAAACCCCAGTGGTTAGCTGACGGGGATCAATCCTAGACCGACCGCACATCAGGCGGGCACTGTACCAATGAGCTATGCTGCCCGCTCAGCTACAGATCCAAGTCTTAGCTACAGATCCAAGCCTTAGCTACAGATCCAAGTCTCAGTTACAGATCCAAGTCTCAACTACAGATCCAAGTCTCAGCTACAGATCCAAGTCTCAGTTACAGATCAGTCTTAGCTACAGATCAAAGTCTTAGTTACAGATCAAAGTCTTAGTTACAGATCAAAATCTTAGCTACAGGTCCAAGTCTTAGCTACAGATCAAAGTCTCAGCTACAGATCAAAGTCTCAGCTACAGATCCAAGTCTCAGCTACAGATCCAAGTCTCAGCTACAGATCCAAGTCTCAGCTACAGGTCCAAGTATCAGCTACAGGTCCAAGTCTCAGCTACAGATCCAAGTCTCAGCTACAGATCCAAGTCTCAGTTACAGATCCAAGTCTCAGCTACAGATCCAAGTCTCAGCTACAGATCAAAGTCTTAGCTACAGATCCAAGTCTTAAGCTACAGAAGAAACGTTAACTGATTTTGTACTAAAGCAACTATCTAGTAGGGTTAGTTTGTCATGAAGTTTTTTCCGTAATGCTATGACTGTATCAAACTTCAAAGAGATGAAGGCCTACCATAAACAAGTGAATATCAGCAAGTCGTCTTCGCTTTTCTTCACCAATACACATCCTTAAACTGTCATAGCGGTCTCCTCTGTAACGACACATTAAAAAAGGGTAATATTTGTTGTTTAATGACACTTCTAGAAAACATCAATGATAACAATTAACCATTTGCTGTCAAATATTTGATGATAATTAATCATTTGCTGTTCGATATCAAACACTTGATAATAACAATTAATTAAAAATATTTCATAATTCAGACATAGTTTATCTGGTAGATTTTTTCATTAGCAACAAGAGATTGGTTAATTTTTATATATATATACCATGGTTCGTACAGGCAAGGACCCATAAAATTTAAGCACTTTTCAAGGATTTTTCAAAGACCTACCTTATGTTTTCAAGGACCATAAATACAAACCTTAACCAGCCTTTTCAAACAATGTTTTTTAATAGAAAATGTATGTTTATATGCTTGCAGTATCCGCTAGTTTTTTCAGTTTTTCGCCATTTTTGTGCGATTCGAGTGTGCTCTCGCCCATGGTGCCAATGTTAATATCCTTGCGACAACAGGAAGACATGACCTTTGACACAGCCTTACTCTCTCTGATCCACGCATATTTTCAACACCACGCTTTGTTAAAAACACACTTTCTACTAGGCATGTTTAAATTTGAACATGTGCTTGCAAAACCTTCAAAAGCTACGTGATTCCGTGCCGTCTTGCCTGACTATTGTTTACAGTTCTCAAAACGAGACTTACGCTCGTCAATAATCGGTAAATCTCGGCTGAGGCATTCGGAACATAGCATTTGTCCCGGAATGGGCCGAGTACTTCGGAACTTCGCAAGTGCTGGAATGAAAGTGCGAACACGGAAGTAAAATGCTAAATTTCATTCGAGGTGGTTCCGTAAATTCTGGTTAAAATAATGCACTAGTCGCAATGACATGAAATTCAAGCACTTTTCAAGGACTTTTGCAATTTTCAAGCACTTTTCAAGCAAATAAGCACTTTTCATTTGAAATTCCTAAATTCAAGCACTTTGCGAACCATGTATACTTGTCCACAGACAGAACAGCACATACCATGAACTTTGATATACCAGTTCTAATATAATTATGAAGTTCAACTTACTTTGGTTGAAACTGCTCATTCCCGGCTCCATCCATTGTTGGAAGCAATTCTGTAGCATCGAGGTAGAGCTAGAAACAACAAACATAACATCAACAATCGAAACATCATAAATATCACACATATAATGTTATTAAACAAATGTACCTCACGTCCAATCAACCCAATTTGCTTTAGCTCCTGTATTGTTAGTATAAATAATTCAAATATAACAGCTTTCTGTAACTCCTTTGTAGATCATTTTCCACACAGAAGTCTCATGAAGATTAATTAATATTTTAGCAACCTCAATTTACATCATATATATTTTATTGGATATTATAATAATGATATTTAGATATACTAAACCAACAGTGAAAAAGAAGGAAGTTACAGTCATGTGACCGGAACTAGAGAGAGTATGCTGTAGATAAATTTAGGCCATTCCATTGGCTGTTGGAATGTTCGGACAAGACTACTAGGGGGTGGAGGGAGTGCACTTGTTTTAAGGATAGGTAATGTGAAAAGGAATTATTAATATAACTCTGATATATAGCCATAAATCGAATGGAATGCTACATATTAGATAAGAAAGAAAGGAATGTTTTATTTAACAATGCACACAACACATTGTATTTACAGTGATATGGTGTCAGACATATGGTTAAGGATCACACAGATACTGAGCAAGGAAAACTCGCTGTCACCACTTCCAGGGTTCCTGCAGACTTCCAAGAATCAAATTTCAAAACTTGTCCATGACTTTTCCAAAAATTTAATGACCCTTTTGCACACAAATCTGTAAAAATGTACATATGTATCACACTGCCATGAGATAAAAACTTGAAATCTGGTAAAACTGAATGTTCAACCTGCATAAAAAGACAGGGTTTATACTCTTTAGAAAGGAAAAAAATCAAAGGGTTGACAATCTGGCAGGACACGATCTTTGAGATTTTCCGCGCTCAATAATTTCCTTGCATTCAGGATAGGATGGCATACGTGCTTGTTATGTAAAAATCTCACTGGTACCAAGTGTTCTCATTGGGTTTAACATGAAGCGTAAAAACCAGTCTAGCTAGAAATATTGTCCTGAACGCAGAATTTACAATGTACGTCAAAATGACGTTGTGCCCATTCAATAAAAGTAACTGCACGCTATGCGACAGAAGTGATCGCTCACACTCTGATAAGCATGATTGAAAATATCTCGGGCCATGCGGAAATTTCGAAACTTTTCCATTACTTTTCAGTATGAACCAAAATTTCAAAACTTTTCCAAGGCCCTTGAAAAATATTTTGCAAATTTTCAAAACTTTTCCAGGTTTTTAATGACCGCGGGAACCCTGACTTCATGGGCTACTCTTTCCAATTAGCAGCAAAGGATCTTTTATATGCACCATCCCACAGACAGGATAGTACATACAACGGCCTTTGATATACCAGTCGTGGTGCACTGGCTGTGACAAGAAATAGCCCAATGGGCCCATCGACGGGGATTGATCCCAGACCGACTGCACATCGAGCGAGCGCTGTACCACTGAGCTACGTCTCGCCCCTCACATATCGGATAATACCCAAGGCTCAAAATACCATTTTATGAATTGGCATCTTTGTTTCTCAAATTTTAATCTAAAACTAATGTTAGAAATTGAGTAGCAGTTTGACAAATTTGTCTCAACATTAAGACTCTTTATGAAACTCACAATGTAACTGTTTAAACAACAACGTGGAAGGCTTGAGATAATGCAAACAAAATCAAACAATTTTTTAAGATCTTTTAAATTTGTAATGGGATATATCTGGAATACTCTAAAAAATTAAATAAAACAGAAAGCTAAATTTACTTGAACAAATGATTATTAAAAACATATTGTGTATTTTAACCAAGATGACCTGCCTCTGCAGTGTAAATTTCACACCTTGATAGACAAGTCCTGTGATTGGTGATAAATGTGAGTGTGTTGGTTGTAAAAACAATAGTTTCACCTGGGACTGAGAGGTGACGGGTTCACACCTAGATAGACAAAACGCACACATAACGTACCATCTGATTGAGAGGTGACGGGTTCACACCTAGATAGACAAAACGCACACATAACGTACCACCTGATTGAGAGGTGACAGGTTCACACTTAGATAGACAAAACGCACACATAACGTACCATCTGATTGAGAGGTGAGAATTTGCCGGTGATTGCCTTCAGTCCTTCTTGAGCCACGAACCCACCAATGGCTGCACACAGCGGTGCAAGACATCCCTGGCTGGTGTACGATAAATGATTGATCAGCAGTTCATCAATGCTGTCGGTCTAATAAACAAATATAATAAACACACGAGTTAGTAATCAGTGCTGAAAATTCTTCAAATTGGGAAAGGAATACGGTGAAACCTATCAAGACCGGAATTCCCTCAAAACCGGACATTTTACAGAGTCCCTTTTCAAAAACCAGGGCTCATATTTTCGAAGCTCTCTTAGCGCTACGAAATCGTAAAACCATTGTAGGGTGTGACATCACTACAGCACACGCCATAGTGACGTCATAGCGTACGATAATTTTATAAGACTAAGACTAAGATTGTTTAAAAAATATGGGCCCTGTACAGAACTTAAACTCTCTAAACCAGATCCCTCTTAAAACCGGACATTTGTCTTGGTCCCAAATATGTCCAGTTGAGAGAGGTTTCACTGTACAATATGTATTTGTTCAACAACACCTCAGCACATATTGAACAATGGCTCTATAAAGGTATTACCATACATATGTAAAGTGAACCGAGCACATGCAAGACTTACAACTGATGACGTCATCATAAAACCACTCTGGAGGCAATTTCACACATCGTAATTTTATGTTTATGGTTAGAAGTATTTAGTATCTATTACTGGCAAACAATTACAGAATATAGATCACTGGTAAGACAAAAGAAAATGTTTATGTATATTTTGAACTCAATGATGGTTTTTAATCGTGGATTTAGAATGGTTTTGCACATAAATGTAAATATATACGACTATTAAACTATTGTTATAACATCATACAGTACAAACAATACAGTTCAAAATATTCTTTCTATTATACAAATTGCATTCTAATATCTTTACCGTGACCTATCTTCCATTCTGACATAAGTTTCTGCATGTCACAAATACAAGAATTTGTAAATGTACGCCTGCTAATCATGATCATAAAGTTACGATGTTTTGAGGAATTGGTTCCTGGTTTTTAATTAAAATCTCAGGTAACACAGTTTATATCTACTTGTATGTACATCACAGATGATAATTATCCAATAATTTCCTACTGTCAATGCTTTCCCCCTCTAAGACCCTTCAAATCTTCAATCTTAACAGGGCATGAGGTTTGAAATCAAATAAACATCATAAGTTAGTTGTTGACCATTCGCTACATCAATATTCAGCAATACCTTATTTTCCATCTGGGAATTCACGTCCTTGGCTATTAAGAGCATCTCGTTAGCATCGTTTGGGCACCTGCAATGGCAATGTTAGGAATTAGCTCACCATATACTACATGTGTATATTCTGTTAAAAATCTACAGCTTTAATTATGGACATGATATCACATGCATGGTTTTTTTGGTGTTTTTTTAACGACACACTCAACACATTATAATTACGGTTATATTGGCGTCGGACATATGGTTATGTCGAGAAAAAACCCCAGTGGTTAGCTGACGGGGATCGATCCTAGACCGACCGCGCATCAGGCATGAACTGTACCAATGGGCTATGCTGCCCGCTTCACATGCATGTAACCATCTGATAATCTCTATATAAAGCTTCAGCATTGTTACTATCTAAAGATTTCTGTGCTCATATCTAATTAATGTAACATATGGAGGGGCAGGGCAAGACAAGGCAGTACAATGAAAGCCAAGACAAGGCAGTTAAGGTTAAGGAACTCTATCAGAGGCCAGACTTGGGATAGGCGTGTTCGAAACTCTAGTGGTATATGGACATGTTAAAATAGTTACTAAGACTAAGACTAAGGAACTCTGATTTGAATGGTGGGTTCTCTCAACAGCTACCATCATGTACTGGCTAGGGATTTTTGAAGCTATGTCAGTGCTATGATATCTAAAACCATCATATGTAGTACTAAACCAAGAAGTGAACACCACAAGTCCTATGATTGGTGATAAATGTGAGTGTGTTGGTTGTAAAAACAATAGTTTCACCTGGGCAAAATAGGCATGCAATTTTATTTCATCTGGTACCACTGTGTCGAGTAGCCTTGCGCTTGAAACATGTATGGGGTACCTGTAAAAAAGGTACTCTAATTTTGTGCGGAACTAGGGTAGTCATAGATGTTACCCGTTATCTCAGAAATGAGCAGCTTGACCCACAATGTTTTTCTAATTCAATTTAAGGGCCAGGGGTGGTAGTATTTATATCTGTGGTGTTTATGTTGATTGATATGCTGCAGGTAGGAGTCTTAGCAACATATGTTACAATTGTCGTCTATGGGATTTGATTTGGTAGTATACACCCTATGGGCTATGATGTCACTACTGCATATGCTATAGTGACATCAATGCTTATGATGGTTTTACTATTTTGTAGTGCTAAGATAGCTTAAAAAATAGGGGTCCAGGACTTTAGCAAATGATTTCATAAAACTTACAATACACTGGACTTTGGCCAATGATTTATTTTAAGGACCTTACAATACACTGATTTAACCAAAGATTATTTCCAGAACATTTTCCATCTATTTAAATGTTCCATACATTAGACTTTTTGTTCTTTTTTATAAATGTTTTACTGTTAGGGTTGGAACCCTGAATTCATTACATACAGAACAGTGGTAAACACACACACACACATGCAATAAAAAAAACCTTGTTTAGTCAGGATTTTAAGTTAAGAAATTTAAACTCACCCTTAACATTAGCCACAGCTTTATCATTGTCACACATTAGATGTTATGGTTCATCTGTTGATTTATTTCCATACAATGCTCACTTGACATTAGCCAGTGATTAAATTCACACTACTTACCATACATTGGGTTTCCGTTTATGTCTGTCACAGAACTGATGCAGTGCTAGGATTCCAAGATGAATGTTGGTGGGAGCCTGCACATACCAAAACAAGGAAAAAGAAGGAAATGTTTTATTTAACGACACACTCAAAACATTTTATTTACGATTATATGGCGAACGACATACGGTTAAGGACCACACAGATATTGATGGAGGAAACCCGTTGTTGCCACTTCATAGGCTACTCTTTTCGATTAGCTGCAAGGGATCTTTTATATACACTATCGCATAGACAGGATAGCACATCCCATGTCCTTTGATGTACCAGTCGTGGTGCACTGGATGGAGCACGAAATATACCAAAACAAGAGTCCATACATTTAAGGCTTGTCTGGGTGTTTTTTTTATGTTTATCGGGATATATATATTTAAAAAAACCTTCTGCAAAGTGTGTTAATCAACGAAGTTGTTCTCACAAAAGTTTGCAAAATTCCATGAACGTAAAAGAAATAACAGACAATATTTATAATTAAATTTCAAATATACTATGTAATAATAACACTGAAATTTTCATATTTTATTTTGAATTATTTTTTTGGTTCCAAATAATAACGCTCAGTAGACAAAATACCAATGTGAACTGACGTCATTGAGAAATGAACAAACTCCTATGGCTGGACTAATGACATGCAATGAATGTAATGGAATTTCAAAAGCCAAAACACATGAACATTTAATAAACTGCCAATTAATTCTTTTTTTTAAACTATTCACTTTTGTTTGATCCACATTAACACAAATTAATGGACCATGCCCATAAACCATTATGCAGTATATAAATAAATACAATAATTACACACAATTTTAAATGTTTCACCTATCACAATATTGTAATGCATAAGATGACAAGTTTATTATTGTCTTATAAATTTTCTAAATAAAGTGAAATGTTGTTATCTTAACCAGTTTTTTTATTAGCACAGGGAATCTTGAGATTTTCTTTGCTATAGCTTGTGACAAGTTAAAATGATTTCTGTTATGAAATAAATTTAATAATAACTGGTGACATATTTATTATCCTCTATATACGCACATCAAATTTGCACAGATCTGGAATAGCAAGACTTGGTGATTTCAGCTGGCTTTCTAGGCAACCCTGCAAGAACAAACAAATAATCACTGAATAAATAAAGGTTATAAATATTAATTAAAAGTAGCACAAATTTGGAATAAACAAATGAATGAATGAATGTTTAACGACACCCCAGCATGAAAAATACATCGGTGTCAAACTATGGTAATGCAAACAAATAAAGTGATGATCAACATCAATATAAAAATTCAAAAGTTAAATAAAAACAGTGTAAAAAATAACTACAAAAATACATATATCACAGATAGATACCAACTTTTACTCAAAATTTTAATTTTATGTTGTATTGGCCATTCTCAAAGAGAATGTTACACCCTTGCACCACGGTGAGGTTACAGCATGCACAGGGGTTGGAATAAACATGATAAATAACACAATTTTGTTTCAGTTATATCACATTTATGTTATAAGCCATCTAATGCCAATATACACATCCATGATGTTCCCAACTACTGCAGTATTCATTACCAGACTTCTGTTTCCACTAGGACTAGGGGACGGGTTGTAACTCTATGGTAAAGCACCCGCTTGATGCACAGTTGGTCTAAGACCGATCCCTGTTCGTGGGCAAATGGGCTATTTCTCATTCCATACAGTGCATTACGACTGGTATGTCAAAAGCCACTGTATATGCAATCCTGTCTCTGGCAGGGCTTTAGATCTCACTAATTTGGGCACAACGGGAACTTTTTTCCCGTAAGTACAGGAAGGTCATTTTAGGTCAATACTATCATTATAACAGCTACTGAAATGCATTTTTAGCTGTTTTAATGAAAATAAACTTAATATTTCAGTGGATTTGAGGTGAGATATTTTGAGGTCAGTATGTTTATACTTAATTTGGGCATGATTATTTTGGGCATCTGTATTTTGGGCACAACGTTTATCGTCTCGACTTTAATGCAATCTAAAGCCCTGCTCTGGGATGGTGTATATTAAAGATCCTTCGCTACTAATGGAAAAATGTTGCAGGTTTCCTCTCTAAGACATATGTCAAAATTACCAAATGTTTAACATACAATAACCGATGATTAATAAAACAATGATCTCCAGTGGTGTTGTTAAACAAAACAAACTTTCCACCAGGACTATACATCCTGAACATTAACAAATGACAAAATTCTTTATTATTTCTTTATCAACAACATTTTAAAATAATACGTGTTTTTTTTAGATTAACAGCTGTTATCAACTTTACTATTTAAAACATCTACTCGTTGCAATAAAGGTAAATGTGAAAAAAAAAAAAAGATGAAACAAAAAAGTACTTACAAATTTCATTACTGTTGGGACTTTTATTTGGGTTACAATTCCTTCGGCTTCGTACTGCCCAAATTCAGGTCCACTTGTATCACATATACTGAATTTGAATGGTGTCAAAACTGTGGAGTAGAACAAAAATAATGCATAAATTTCCATACAAATTTCAAGATGATGCATGGAAGACAACAATTACATGTAGTTTCATAAAACCCAATAATTCTCAAAGTAAAAGGACAGGCAGGGAGACGGGGTCTTATGGGATTGCTATGGCCCCCAACTCTGAAGATAATGCAATATTCCTCCTAGTTGAAAATCAAATTAGTATACACCACTGCCAAACACCCACCTCCCCCTCCCCCCTCCATCAATGTCATCTTCCTATTCCTATGAAAAAGCAAAAATCTAAACTAATTTTTAAACACCACTAATAGTTCAAACTTAACAAGCATTCAGATAGGTCTGTTAAAGCAATACATGTCCCAACAAATGTCCATATCTCCTAAGTTCAAGGGCCATAACTCAAAATGAAAAATCACCATGAAAGTCAAGCGTCATCTGTAACAGTACATGAAAAAGCTATACATAAAATTTCAGCTTAATATCTTGAGGCATGTAGAAAAAAAGTCCGAAAAATTATATGTGGGACGGACGGATGGGCAGACAGACCAGTAGAACACTAATAAGAAAACAGTAGATGAAGGATTATGTATTTTTTTTAAAGTGGATTACCAGTACTTCAAGCAACTAACACATCCCTTCCTCCAACCGACACATCAAATGTGATGGTATGTACTGTCCTGTTCATGGAATACAAGACTGCTTTACTGGTAGGAGTAGGCTATGTGGCGGAAGCAGACTTACTTTCTCACCTCTCAACCAAGTGTCGAAATAATTATGTTTGACACCAAATAGTCAGTTTAACTAGTTATTATCTGTATCCTGTAGACCATACAAATTAAGGGGAAAGGTTATTATTTCTGTTATCTCTGCTACATTGTACGATGACCTAGAGGTTTTTTTCTTTTTGTTTTGTTTAACGACGCACTCAACACATTAGATTACGGTTATATCGGCATCGGACATATGGTTATGTCGAGAAAAAACCCAGTGGTTAGCTGACGGGATCGATCCTAGACCGACCGTGCATCAAGCGGGTACTGTACCACTGGGCTATGCTGCCCGCTCGATGACCTAGAGGTCAAATTAGTGATTTTGTAATGTAGCTATGCATGTGACAGTCTGAAACATTTTTTCTCTCTGAAGAAACAGTCAAATAATGGCAGCCAAGCAACACTGATAAGTAACACCAAAACTCACCCTTAATTTTGAACTGTTTCCCATTCAAGGCCGTCATACCCCGCACCTCTTTGAAGGTGACCGTGTCACCACACTCAAACCCATGGAATCTACGATCCATTGTCGTCACAACGCCCGGGTTATCCTGCAGAAATAAACAAAAACAAAAAAAATGTATTCTACGATCCACTGTCATCACAATGTCTGGATACACCTGCAGTAATAAACAGAAAGATTCACATGGATTCTGCAAACTATAAAATTACCAAGAGTTACTTAGCAAGTCATTCCTGCACATAACAGTTTAAAGACATTCCACAATTTATTACATTGCGATCAATTGTTTTTTTTAGAAGTTAAAGTTTGTTTTGTTTAACGACACCACTAGAGCACATTGATTTATTAATCATCAGCTATTGATGTCAAACATTTGGTAATTTTAAAATATAGTCTTAGAGAGGAAGCACGCTGCATGTTTCCATTAGTAGCAAGGGATCTTTTATATGCACCATCCCACAGACAGTATAGCACATACCATAGTGTTTGATATACCAGTTGTGGTGCTCTGACTGGAACAAGAAATCAGGCCTAGGGCAAGGCCATTCGACTTGGATTGATTGTGTTTGAGTATGATGACCAATCAGTAACATGCAAAACAATATTCAGGCTATTGGGGCCATTAAATTCGAGCCCTGAGAAATAGCCCTGTTTTTGAAAAGACTCACTTTTCGCAAGCTTGTTTTGGGTTCGTACCGTAATTTCACTCGAAATCCTATTTCGTAAAAGGTACAATTTTTTAATCACAAGATTTTCTTCAAACACGTTCAAATGCATTAGTATAATAGTAATGTGCAAACAAAAAAATTTCAATAGCAAGTTTGCATTAGAATTTTTTCAGCATTCTTACAACGGAAACAACATGTACACAGTGTATGGCTATTGTAAGGCGATTGAAATAGACGTCACTGGAATACTGACGTCATTCAAATTTAAAATTAGCTTTATTATTACAATGCTTTGCCACATTAAAATAAAAACTGGTCTACTAACCTTGACCCCTGTCACATTTCTATAACAAGCGGACAACGTTGTTTACAGGTTAGTATTTTGTTATTTTTCATAATTCTGGATAAAATATGAATTTTAAGTTTCAAGAGATGAAAGAAATAAGAAGTCCCTTTTGTCAAATATATCATATCAAAATATTACCATTGGATATGTTTTACTTACTGTGTACGAAGCCAAAACAAGGGTGCAAATAATGACTGTCGTCGACCTTAGGTTCTTTGTTCAAAGTTTCAGGTTAAATACTCTATTTGCCATATAAATATGGAATGGGTAATAAAATAATAATTAATGTGGTTATGATATTAGAGTTATCGAAAATGACATCAGTCAATAACAGCTGATAGCTTTGTCACCCTGCAGTATAAGCAGATTTGATCGATACTTGGTGAATATTTCTATTTTAAATTTAATGTGAATGTCCGATTCCCCCAAAACATTTCTTGTTATTATGTTAAATTTGTTTACCCTTTTTAAAATCTTTTCATTACATGTAAGTGCAATTACAGGTCATGTGAAAATACAGTCAAGACATGCTGGTGCAAATCTTTGAATTTAGACAAAACAGATTAAGACATTCGGGCATAATTACCTGGCCTAAAACCTTTTCATTATGTATTTCCATCACAATATTAGTCAAAATGTGTACTGATTTAGTTGCAGCCCTATATAGATGTTTAGTAGTAAACATTGTAATCCAGATTCGGGAATTTCCGTTTAATTCAAACAAAAATCAGCCTGCCCCCCAATAATAATGAAGCTTGTACAGCTTTGAGTCAAGATGACTTTCACAAACTATCTGGTTTAAACCGAGAAAAGTTTTTATTAAGTATTGCATTGCAACTCACTATATACACATTTCAGACAGTGCTAATTTTCTAACTGATTAGCAACTATTTCTAAACAAAATTTTAAACATTAAATATTGTCCATTATTTTAACTCCAACTTCAAAAACATTTCTTACTTTTGTGATGTTGGAAATAAAAACATCTTTCGGCTCTTCTCCTGTAGAATCGAACACGTCAAAGGCATCGCCGAAATCACAGAACACACTACCGAACACGCCAAACACATCAGATGATATAAACTGAAAAGATTTTGCAAATTTATTACAGTATCATTCATTAAAAAATTTATTACCAGTTCCAAGCAATACCCAATAAAGAAATAACCAATAACATCTGACAATTATAAACTGAAAGAAATTTGATACTGAAACATTTTACAAGACAAAGTCCAAATATGATGACTGTTTTATTTTAAAAAATTATTTTCCATTTCAAACAATACTTTTATACATCGATAAATTCATAAAAAATCAGAAACAATTCTTATAATTACAAACAGTACAAGAAGTTGTTATAGATGTACATTTTAAGTTTATAAAATGTTGATTCTGACCCTTTAATAAAATGTTATGAGTCTTTGGTATGACATCATATTTTAAACATGACGTCAGAGAAAGTTGTTGACAGTGAAGGGGAGTTTAGTGAATATAAGAACTTTCTAGAAACGTCTAGCAAGTTACATTTGGTATAAAAACACTTTGTTCATGTTCAGAGACATGTTGCTTTACATCTGAGTTCTGTGCAGACGCCTCATCCTATATTCGCAATCACATCTGCCGAAGACCGAAGATGACGACAACAACTGATCACGGTCTTCCGTGATGACATATTTTTATGAGGTTTATGGAAGGATAACACTTCATTTTTTAGTGATGTCAGCCAATCAGAATACAGTAAATCGTATAAATTCAGAAAGTTTGGAATTATATAGCATTGGACATATGGTTAAGGACCATCAGTGTTCTCGCTGGGTGAAAATTACACGCTTCAAACAAACAAAAAAGTTAAAACAAAAAAGCGGGGGTGGGGGGGTGGGAGGGGTGGAGAGCTTGGTGGGTACCATGTTGTTGTGTGTTGACAGACTTTGTGGAAAGACATACTCCTTATTTTGATTACAAAATGTTTATATGAAATACAAGCACTCGTCTTTTAATTGAACCAAAGATGCTATCGGTCTGATATTCACTGGCAGTTCCAGTTTTGCTGAACCGATCAGAGTTTTAATACTATTATTTTAATAAACATTTCTAGATATACAAAAAAAGAAGAAGAAGATGTTTGCGTGATCCCCTAATGCTGAAAATGTTTTTTTGTTATTCTCGTCTTCATCAAATGAATCGATCGCTGTGATAAAATATTATTCCCAAGGGATATAAAGTAGTTTAGTTTTTGTAGTAGCGGTGTATATGTTATTTGGCACCCAAGATGAATGCTTTTAATGCTAAACACTACCACTTATGTTGATTTTATAAGCAGTGATATTTCCCCAAAATTAAAAAGTTTACAATATGTTATAAGAACTGCTGAATAAACAGAATGACCGAAATGACAGAAAGTAAAAATCGTCAGTTATATCTGTAACTGAGGAAAAAATATCAGACGACAGTTAGTGGAAACAAAAGATAGAGTGACCATTCTGATCACGTGACAAATTTGGTGCCAAATAAGTGGGGGAGGTTTTCAGCCGGAGATTGCCGAATCCATAAAAAATGTAAATGTTTTTATTGCTCAAAAAAAATATAACTTTGACTGTTTGTATTAAACATACAAATGGATGCAGGTATGGCACAAAATAGAGGCTGTTAAAATACTATTAAATTACGTTACTGTAACTAGTACATGGGTAAAAGTTGAACATTTTGAAAAACCTGAAAAACATTCTGGGTGCTAGGGCTTCTTATGGTTCCAGGGCAAAAACGACTCGTAGAGCCCCAGAAAATCTGGCATATGCCAAAAAACTTTCACCCACAGGGCTCAATGCAGAAGTTTTTTTTCACTTGCTGCTGGCTAGTAAATGATAAAACTTACTAG
>JAECMU010010978.1:15828-25836 GCA_016106625.1 Dracogyra subfuscus | reverse complement strand
GTGGTGGTGGTGGGGCTATGGAATTTTGAATGGAGCATTAATTATGCCAAAGAGAAAAGGTGCGCATTTCAGTATGAAGGAATTTTTGGCGCAATTTTTGAACGGTCGGCCGAAAGAAAAAAGGAGATAGAGTTAATATAGTTTTGGAATTTAGTAGATCGAGAGAAGCTCGTTAATTAGACCTCACTGCTGCTGTGGTGCCTCTTGTTGTTGTTTGTCCTCCTTTTCCGTGTCACCAAGTACCTTACCAGGAGCAGTTTGTTTTGGGGGGCTGGGTAGGGTAGGCTGATATTCTTTTGTTCAGCCCATCCATGGGTGCAGTGCAAGTTTGTACTCGGAGCTGGTATTCTTTTGTCCAGCTCCTTATCAGAGTACGTGCGGGGCCATTAACTGGGTGCGGATGCATTGTTATCATTACCCGATGCACCCTGTGTACTGATGCAATGTAAGTTGTGTGTGTTCGCTATGAACGGATATCGTCAAAATTATACGCTCGATTCGTTGTCAGTGCCGCCATAGCTTGGCAAAGTACAAACGACAGTCTGTTGTCAATTTCAGTTAACCCATGCGTTTGTCGATTTCAAATTGTAGGGTTCGTCTCAAAAACTTAAAAGAGAAATCTTGCGCTGTACTAAGAATGTTCGGTTGAGGATACGGTACTAGAGTCTTTCATTAAAACCGGTTTGATATTGACAACATATTATCGTCAATCGTACCTTCCTATTTCAGAATTGATATTTTATAAAGTGTTAGTAGAACTTTCAAAGTTTAGTTTGTATACTAGTAACACATTAATCATGTATATATTTTTTTAATAAAATATACTAAAGTAGACAATGAAAGTTTTTTTGTGTTTTTTTTACGTGCTAAAATCGACAAATTCAAATAAATATTCTTTCGTTTGGAAAGGGTAAAGTTAAAGAGGCAGGGGGTGTTTAACGACAAAGTTGGAGCATATTGATTTAGTAATCATCCGACGCCATATAACCGTAAATAAAATGTGTTGAGTGCATCCTCAAATAAAACATATCCTATCCTCCTTTCCATCTGCTGTTGGATGTCTAACATTTGGTAATTTTCACATATAATCTTAGAGAGGGGCCGGGTGCATGTGCAGGGGGATGGTACTGAAGGTCAAAACCCTTACTTGCCCAAGCTTGAAAAAATTTAAATGTATTTTCTGGGGGAGCATGGCCTCATATAAACTTCACTCAACACATTCTATAACCCCAACCCCGCTGAAATCCCTACACAAGCGCCTTGGAAATCCAATGGTTTTTTGTGGGTTTTTTTTTTAGCAAGGAATCGTTTATATGTACCATCCCAGACAGGATATCACATACCATGATCTTTTATATACCCTCCAATGGGGATCGATCCTAGATTGACTGCGCATTAAAAAACCCTCCACCTTTTTAGGTCTAAGTAATGAATAAAAATAACATACAGTAATATTATAGTCTTGAAAAATGTTACGTAAATCGAACACAGTACCTTCTTCCTCTACCCCAAGAGTGTTACATAATTAGTAACACCCCCTTACATGTAACGCATATGCAAACAGCTGGCCACTGTCAAAATTTCACGGCAAATCCCCCACCCACCGACGTACCATACCACTATGGATATAACTATGTTTTGTAGATATGAGACGAACCCTCAATTAAGACGGTTACATTTGTTAAAAAATTGTGAAATCTCACGTGATCTCTTGTTGGAAATTTCACACCAATGAAAACCGAGATCGCTAGGAGCCCGACAAAAGTGTCTCACTTTCAAAATAAGGGCTATGTTGTTGACCTGGATTAGCCAGCGTAGTGAAACCAATAATGAGTGCGGTGCTATATATGCACCAAATGTAATGGGATTTTCTGTTCTATATGCATAAAAAATAAAAATATTCCAGACAGTGCCACTTTAAGGTTGTACCTAAAAATATGTTGAGGGCATCATTAAATAATACATTTCCTAACTTCCTTTTTTTGGCGACATACTTATTTTTTGCACTACATTTATCATAACTGGCCTTGGTGGCATCGTGGTTAGCCATCGGTCTACAGGCTGGTTGGTACTGGGTTCAGATCCCAGTCAAGGCATAGGATTTTTAATCCAGATACAGACTCCAAACCCTGAGTGAGTGCTCCGCAAGGCTCAATGGGTAGGTGTAAACCACTTGCACCGACCAGTGATCCATAACTGGTTCAACAAAGGCCATGGTTTGTGCTATCCTGCCTGTGGGAAGCGCAAATAAAAGATCCCTTGCTGCTAATTGGAAAGAGTAGTCCATGAAGTGGCGACAGCGGGTTTCCTCTAAAAAATCAGTGCAGTCCTTAACCGTATGTCTGACGCCATATAGCCGTAAATAAAATGTGTTGAGTGCATCATTAAATAAAACATTTCTTTCTTTCTTTCACATTTATCATCATTATTGGACACATTCTAAAGCCTTCAATGTATACTACTCAAAAGAATTTAAGAGTCGGACGATATTTTCAACATTATTTTCTGAATGTCAATTATATTAGCTAGACCATGTCACGCATGGTATTGTTCCATTTTGACGAAAGTGGGTCTAAGCAACCCATAAATGAATTAAAATCCACTGTCATTGACAATGTCGACTAGTTCTAATGGCAAAAACATGCTTACATTTACACGTAAATTAGGGCGAAAGCAAAAGGTCTGCTAAGTGCCCATAAGTTGCTTTTTCACAAAGCACTTCATTTGCACTCTTTGCACGTGTATTCCATGTTCCCAGTGCTGAATTTCCGTATAATTGGAGCCTGCGTTCGTGTACACCAAATTCAACAATGGTACGACGTCAACTGACTATCGAAGATCGAGGAAGGGCTATTGCTTGGCTTCAGGATGGCAATACGCAAAGAAATGTTGCTCCGAGACTTGGTGTCAGTCAAGAGTGGCGTTGGCCGACTTTGGCAATGGTACCAAGCAACAAATTCTGTTCAAAATAGTCCACGTTCGGGAAGACCCCGAAGTACTACAAATAGAGAGGACCGCTACATCACCAATATGGCTCTACGTCAACACACAACCACTGCACGCAGATTACGTGACAATCTGCGGACTGTGACTGGAACTAGAGTGTCTGATCAAACCATATGCAATCGTCTGAGAGCCAATAATCTATCCTGCCATCGCCAGGTTGTTCGACCACCACTCCTACCATTCACTGGTTTGGTGATGGCAGCGTCATGGTGTGGAGCGGCATCTCTATCCACCACAGGACCCCCCTCTATGTGGTGGATGGCAATCTGAATGGAATCCGTTATCTGAATGAGATTATCCGGCCGTTGGTTCTCCCAGGCCTTCAGCAGATTGGCGGCGGGGCAGTTCTGCAGGATGACAATGCCAGACCCCACCGTGCCAGGGTGGTAACAGACTTTCTCAGACAACAAGGTATCTCCAGGATGGATTGGCCAGCATATTCGCCTGCCTTGGCCCCAACAGAGCATGCCTCGGACGAATTAGGCAGGAGAGTTCGGGATAACCATGCCCCTCCGGCCAACCTTCATGATCTGGGTCAACTTCTTATGGCAGAGTGGCAGGCCATTCCCCAAGAGTTCTTCAGACGTCTGATCAACAGCATGAGGCAACGATGTGTCGAGTGTATTCGTGCCAGGGGTGGATTCACACACTATTAAAAATGAATGTGCTAATGTGTAAAATCCATGTTTGACAACCTTCAACTTTCTTGTATACAGTGATGTTTATTTGTGTTTTTTTGTAAATATGGAACAATAAATACATTTTTTGGTGTAGTTTACATCATCAATCTAATACATTCTGAAACTTATTTGGTTATACATTTTTGACCCTTAAATTCTTTTGAGTAGTATATGTACAGTTCTGTTTCTGTGTGAGAAAGATCGTATGAAAGATACCTTATTAGATGGAAAATCCAATGTGATGGCAACATGTCACAATCACCACGTTTGACTGTTGCTAGCCACCAATTAAAATTGTATTTACAGGTAAGTTACATTAAACATTCCCAATTAAAATTTCATATTGAGAAGCCTTTTGCAATGAAACACCCATGGTCCTTATGTGGAATAAACAAGAATGTCGGTCTACATCTAAAGGTAGTAAGTGTCTTAGAAATCAACATTGGCAAAAGAAAGCCAGACCCATTTTGTTAACAAAATTGTTATTTTTATAATGCAAGTATCTAAACTTTGTAAATGATGAGGTAGCATAATTCCAAAACTGCTCATGAATGTTTCTTGGTAATGTTATTTGTGTTATAAACATTTTAGATGAAGAGTGGCACAAATAAAAATGTTGAACATAGCAAATAATAGTTATAAAAACGGCTTTATTCACTGAGAATTGAACAGTAACAATGTCAGCAGTCTTTGTCAACCAACATCACAGCGGGGACAATTGTCCCGTCTGAAATCTGTAAAAATAAACCATCCAGCAGACACCAGCAAAGCATCCTTGTCACACCATCATACAAATGTATTTTATTTTTAATTGCAGCATTCATCCTCTTATTTATGTATCTTCATCTTTCTTCAGAATCTTTTGTGTCTATGTTCACTGGAAATTTGGGAAGGCAAACAAAATAGGCATGTACACCATACAAACTCTTATTTGTGCTGATAATGTTTAAATTTAATGATAGCTTATTAAGAATAGTTTTTTTTAGCCTCAGCAACTGCTTTTAAAATATAATTTTGTTTAACACCACAAAAACTACGAGGCACATGACACAGGCCTTTTAGAGACCATATTTTCCAACATATTTGTCCTTTCTGCTTCTAACTGGTTAAGGAATGTTTTTATTCGAGCTTGTCTCAATGTAGCATATTGTTGTACTCTATCTTGCACACTGATTCTTTCCTGTAGTTTATCTTTTTCATCATTCTGTTCATCCAATTCTTCCATCACACAACGGTAGTCAGATTCTCGAGTAAGCTGATCTTGTTCCAACTTGCTGCTTTGGCGAGCATTCTGAAATATTAAGGAAACCAATACATTGTGTACATCCATATTTAGAATAAAATGTTTTCTGCAATCCAGCCAAGTTATTAATACCAATAAGATACCAATACTGATTTATCTTTAAAACAAAATTAAACGAGATAATGATCTATTGATATATTACTATGGACAAGAATCCCTTGCCACTAATGGAAAAATATAACATGTTTTCTCTCCAAGACTATACAAATGTCGGAATTACCCAATATTTGATATCCAATAGCCAATGATTAATAGTCAACTTTTTTTTTGTCATCAAAATATCAAACCAGTACAGTAAACAATATTGAGTTAGTTGCATTCACATTAACAATAAGCCTAGCACTTACAAATATGGATGTACAGGTATCAAAATAGAATAATGTAATGTGATTACGGTAATACAAAAACCATATTCTATTACATTTGTATGATATATTATCATAAATTTTCATTTTAAGACTGGTAATTTGTAAAGGACAGTTTAAAAGATAATTGAGAAAATTCACTGACCTGCAATGCTTGATGATTACGCTGATAATGAAGAATGGCAGCATACAGATGCCAAACACTGAACTCTGGCCACAAGACCTTTACAAATGCCAAACAACTGAAAGCACTCTGGAATAATAATAAAAAAACATCATTACTTTTTTTTCCCAAAACAGTGAGTATCAAAGTAATCACAATAATTTTTTATCAATAGCATGCACGAAACATGAGTACATTGTAAATGAAATGTTTATCAATATCATGCAAGAAACATAAGTATATTTTATATGAAATTTTATCAATAGCATGCAAAAAATTAAATATATTTTAGTGCATAAGTACATGTATGGTTTACAACTGTACTAAAAAAGAATCTGTTGTTTCCCCAAGAACTTACCATATTACTTTCTAAAGTTATAATATTATATGTACCCCTGTAAATACTTGAAAAAAGAAAAGAAAGAGATTTAATTCTAAAAAAAATAAAAAAATTCTACTGACCTCCCATAGCAAGAAATCGCTGAGCCTAACTTCCCCAGAAGTTCGGATTAACAAGTCCAGTTGTTTGCAGCTGGATGTATACATACACTTTTGTAAAAGGTCTTCTGAGATGTCACTGAAAACAAAGTACAATATATATTAGAAAAAAGGAATGTTTGTTGAATGACACCTTAGAATATTTTTAAACTATGAATATTTGGAGTTTAAGATATTGTTATCATAAGAGGTTAAAAAGAGGAAACCCATTACTGCCATATAGGGTACTCCTATTGAATCGCAGCAAATGGATTTTTTTATATATCGAAGCTCTCCAACAACTTGCAATATGTCTCTAGTTGCGATGAGTCCAAAATGTTGGAACTTGAGTATTTGAGTGTCAAACTCGACCCGGACCCTACACTTACACTAATGAGACTAAGGAATATTTTGTAAACTAGTATTATGCATTTTAATTCCAGCGCTAAACATGGATTTCAATTCTACTGTATTGCATTCCACACATCAACTTTTCTTTTCTCTCAATGTCTCACAATAGTCCTATGATGTAACCAGCAGCAAGCATATGTAACAAAATGATGTAAATAATATAACTAAATGAAAGTGCTCTTCCTTGCATAGGTACTGGATTTCTGTGAACAGACTGAGTCATGCTAGACATCCTGGACACCCTGAATATGACTGATGGCAGTTATTAGCCGACTGGGGCAGCATAGCCCAGTGGTACAGTATGTAGTTATAATGTGTTGAGTGCGTCGTTAAACAAAAAATTTTTTTTTTATTAGCCGACTGATAAAAATATATTGCTGGCAGTTGCTGCTTCTATATTTCAAAATTATTAAAACTCTTATCACTCTGGTGATGGATGAAACCTAGTACACTATGATGAGAACCTGTAGCTGGGGTAGGGGGCAGTGTTAACAGTGTGGATGCCCACCCCCACCCCCCCACATCCCATATAAAATTCTGTCATTGCCAATGAAGATTACCCACAGCCTTAAGGCAGACTGCTCAACCACTACAGGTCTGGGTCAAAGCTATCTTAGTGTTACGAAATCATAAAACCATTGTAGGCTATGATGTTACTACAGCACACGCCATATTGATGTCATAGCCTACGATAATTTTATGATTTCGTAGCGCTGAGATAGCTTTGAAAATATGGGCTCTGGTAGTAAACTAAAGAACACACCTCTCTCTTATGATCCCCTGACTGACACCGCTGGCTAGTTCTCGCATGGCGTGACACATGTCATCCCTCGCTGTGTAGGCAAAACACACATTAAGTATGGCCCTGAAAAGGCAAATATCACATTATTTATAACTCTTCAAATCAATACAGAACAATTTATACCTCATTCAGTGCTGTAAACCAGATTACAGATAATATAATGTTTCAGTTGGTGATTTGTACATTTTCTGAACAAGGGTTTGATTATGCAGTGCATTTTTGCAGTGACAGCGATGCATGTGTACAAATTTCATTACTTTGTAACAAAGAATGTGAACAATGCAAAATTTATACCCATAAAAAATATTGCTGTCAGTTGCAGGGACTGTTTCTTGATTATTAAATTTGTTGCCAAAGTTACTGGTTTAAGATTGCTGTAGGCAGGATCAAACCTGCCATCGGTGACCATTTTTCCACCATAGTATACTGTTGCCCTCATTACTCGTTGATGTATCCCATTTGCCACCACTGTGCCCTTCCCAAACATTATAACTTGTATACATGCAAATAAATTGTAAAATTATCCATGATAATATAATAAAAGACATCCATATCCACTAGTATACAAATGCACACATGAAAGAAAAGTGAGCATTATATAATTTTACATGGGAGAGTGAACTTAGCATTACAAAATGTTACATGCAGGTTATAAAGGATGCCAGTTTTTACATCATAACTGTTTATCGACTGCTTGGTCATTAACAACTGTTTTAATACATTTTTTTAGCTACAACATGAAAGCTATATAAGCTAGATTAAGGAACTACTACAAAGACATCATAAAATGAGATGAAACAGTCTATAGTCTATTAAAAACATACTTATCTGCCCTTGATTGCAGAGCGATAAGTGTCCCCGATTAGCCACTAAATTATTTCTGGCACATTTACACTCCAGTCGCTTGCAACAAAGGCTCTTTGTTACTACTGAATTGAGGAGTACTTGTTCACTTGTTCTTTTTTTCTGACGTTAATAAAGTTTTCTATTACTATTATTGTTTATCAGATTGTGTGCAATCTGCTTCTCATACAGAAAAGAAAATGTACAATATGTTTTGTGCTCAAAAGAAATACTTATGAACATATCTTGGGGGCATACATAAATCTCAGCTGAAGATTCACAAACAACTGTGGTCATTGGCCATCTCTGAAGTAACCAGAATGTGCTGGAAGTGGTTAGTGGTTAGGATACGTACCTCTGCCATTTTTTTCTCACAAATTTTTAATAGAGGTTATTGCTTCAGGCTGTACAAAACTACAAAGTACATGATAACATGCAATAAAAAAAAATACATGTAAAATATTGTTTTGAAATGTTATAAACACTACAGGCCTTAACCATAACTTTTTTTCAATGGAAGCCCACCGGACATCCAGGTCATGAAAACTGGTAGCCCTTAGTAAAATTGGTAGCCCATAATTTTAATAAACTTTAAAAAAAAAAAAAAAGAGAAAAAAAGCAAAATAATTTATTTTTATTTAAATGTTTTTTTTAAGGTGTTTAAGCATCTTGCTGATTGCAAAGTCACTGGAGGTGCAAAACAATCTAGTAGCCCAGCAGACTACCAAGTTTAGACATCTGGTAGCCCAAGTGAGAAATTGGTAGCCAAAACACTCAGGGCTACTGCATGCTAAGGTCGAGCCCTGCACTAGCTTGGGCACAAAACATGTGGGTAATATTTCTATGTCATAAAATGTCCTGAGATGAAAATACATGTACATATGTACTAGGTAGGTGCATGTAATTTCACTAAATCGCTTTGTTAAAAAAAAAAGGTTACATCAAATTAGTACATTATAAAATATAAAAAAAACGGCCAAAAAAGCTAAACCTCCATAATATATTTTAAATAACATTTTGAATGACAAATGTGCCAAATTTATGAGCATGAATAAAACAGCAATGGCTGTGTCTGGCATATTGGTATTTGGCAAATGAAAAGTCTACAGGCCAGGATCAGCATTGTGGCTGTTCCACTATCAGAGATCTATTTTTATCACCAGATGTTAACACTGGAACTGTACAATTCACCCCAAATATCTTTAATTTAATTTAACCAGTAATCAGTTGTTATGGTCAGATATCAGGAATGGGTGTAGAATGTGGAAAATAATTAAAGAATTGTGTACATTGTTTGAAAGAAGATTAAAAAATAATAATGAACTTAATAATATAGGAAACTATCAGTAATTATTCATACAATTCAAAGAGTAGTGTTGCTTTTGGAAACAAGACTACGTATATAAGCAAAGAGGAGTTCAAGCCTGTTGGAGGTCCGATGCCATTGGGTTCTTATACCCGATACCTTGAGTATGAAACTTCTGATTCTATAGAATAGTCTTCCAATGGCGCCTTTGACTTCCATTTTTATATTATTGTATATAATTCCTGATACCTGGAGTTCTAATTCTACAGAATAACCTTCCAATGGCGCCTTTGACTTTCATTTGCTATTATTTGATAAAACTAATTGAAAAAAAAAGAGAACACAATACATGTATACTGAATATAAAACTTAAGATTTTTTAGACTAGTCTTCCAATGATGTCTTTTATTGCCATATTGCTATCATTTTATAAAATGTTTCTAATAGAAATGATGTCTTTTATTGCCATATTGCTATCATTTTATAAAATGTTTCTAATAGAAATTAAAGCAATCTGATATACATGTATTGAGTATGTAACTTCTGATTCTATAGAATAATCTATCAATTGTACATTATTTTTAAATAAGGGAAAGTTAAACTTATCGACTACAAATGTGTCTTTGACTTTTGACATTTTGCTATTGTTTAT
>JAECMU010010917.1:4533-24460 GCA_016106625.1 Dracogyra subfuscus | reverse complement strand
GATGGATGGATGGATGGGTATGCGGATTGATGGATGGATGGGTATGTGGATGGATGGATGGATGGGTATGTGGATGGATGGATAAGTATGTGGATGGATGGATAAGTATGTGGATACATATAGATGAATATATGCATGGATAGATATATGTGTGTGCATCAGCCACCAGAGAGACAGAGACAGCTAATAAGGGAGCCAACATTAGAGGATATTTTACACTAATCATAAACAGTCAAACTCCATTGTCTCGATGTTGAAAGGGCCAAACCAGTAAGCTCAAGATAACAGCACTCAATTGGTTCATGAAAGTTGTTGGTGTGAACAATCTCTCCGTCTTGAGATATTCTTTGCTCCTTTTGTTACAGCGGTTGAGATGATGAAATTTGACTGTATGTGTATTGGCACTGTTGCACTGTACAATTTTTAATTCCTAAAAGTGTTGGATGTTTTGAGTGTTGCTAATTTCAGAGGCCAGCTTGAGCTAACAAGCGGACCGTTCACAGTGTCTAACTATGTACAGTGGGTAGGTCACACACACACACACTGTGTTCCCTGTACATTTGCCAGTCTGATTAAATTACATTCTTGTTTCAAAGTCTCACCATTACAATTGACATACATACTTGTATCAGTTTAGACCATTTAACAAAATACATGTTGGTTTTGAAACATAAGGTAGAACAACTGAATATACAATATAATATTCAGAACTCAGTACATGTGTATTTGTATTAAATTTTAAAGGTATTTTGTTTCAGGCCAAATTGACCTGTTTATAATGGCCCAACAAAATATTACCTGAAAATATTTACTTTTGATTTGTCATTAAAAGTAATTAACCACTGTATTGTACTTATTACATGTAATGATATAAATAGGTAAAAATAGTTATTGAATTGTGGCAATTAGTTAGTATATGGTTGTCATGGTTTTGTTTTGAAACAAGAATGTATGCCCCCCATGTTATCAGAAAGACAAATTGGCATGAGTGTTGTGTAGTGTCTTCACCAAATGGCATTTTTCACCAACAGCAAATTTGATGTACATGTATTTCGTTTGCCTTGTGTTTGTAAAGTACCACAGTAATTTTGTTTTGTTCTTATTTATTTAGTATTGTGTATATTTTCTTGTTTCATTTTGTGAAGACCCTTGACGGACAATGAGAGGCATTTGTTGTCTTCAAAACGCTATGATGCCATAGTGCATGAGCAAAGGAAAATAGATGCTGAAATTGATGCGAAGGTAACTGTTGCCTGCAGTTATATTTTTTTTAGTTTATTTTTTACTTTTTTGTAAGTTTGTGTTATTGTTAAATGTTGTAAGCACTTATTTCTGTTTGTCCTTATTGATATTGTATATGCCATGATATTTGCATAGTTTGCTGTTTTATTTTCTGTTTCTGTTTTGAATTGTTTTGGCTTTTCAGACAACCCTTATAATTTGCTTCTTAAAATCATTTAGAGATCATGTACAGTTACCAATATATATATATATATATATATATTGTTTTTAATCTCAACTTATTTTTCTTCTTCTGTTTAAAATAAATACTTATTTATGCCTCCCATCCCATTTTAAAAAGTCCGGTCATACTCATAGGATTCAAATTTTATGAAAAACTCTTTTTCGATTCCATGCCTTGTGATTATGGGAACCCATCGTAAACCACTAAAGCACATTGATTTATTAATCGTTGGCTATTGGATGTCGAACATCCACCACATGTTTTAATAGTAGCAAGATATTGTTTATATGCAAGATCCTACAGACAGGATAGCACATACCACAGCCTTTGCTATATATCAGTCGTGGTGCACTGGCTGTGATGAAAACTAACCCATTTGGCCCACCAATGGGGATAGATCCCAGACCAACTGGACATAAAGGAAGCGCTTTACCACTGGGCTACGTTCTGCCCAGAGAGTGGAAAATTTATCACCGTGCTATGAAAAGGTTGATATTTTACATATTACAAAGAATGAATAGAAAATTCTATTTATCCTTTTCTATTTATCCTGTATCACTTCTAAAACTCTATTTTAAATTAGTATTTAGTAAATTCCAAATCTAGAGTTGTCTTCATCAGTAATATGATGTCATCATGATGTGCATAAATGTAGTTTGATGTCAAACACTTTAACTAAATATCATCAAAATATTATACTCCAGTGTACAGTCTTGTAGGCTTATAAGTAAATGACCCATTGATAGCAAAATCTATATTAACTGGATTAATTAATACACTGAAATATCAAATGGATATTAAGGGCAACTTATTGGATAAAATCTTTTTTTTTTTTTTAATCAGCTCGCTCAACAAGAGGAGGAGATTGAGAGAGAAGAAGAATCATACTATGAAGCGAAGCGTGAGGCGGCCCGAGTGTCAAGGATGCAGAGAGCCAAGGAGAAGGCAGCAAAGAAGAATGCCCTTGTTAACGGACCCAAGTCGTGGCTTGGTGACGACGAAGAGTGGGAAGTGTAAGTGATAGTTCTTCATTCATTCATTTCAACTAATTTTCATGCGTTAAGGTGCAAGCATGCTGTCCTGGGCACATACATCAGCTATCTGGGCTGTTTATCCAGGACAGTAGGTTAGTTGTTAGTGGTTAGTGAGAGAGAAGAGTGTGTAGTGGTCTTACACCTACCCAATGAATCGTTAAAACTCACTTTGGATGGGAGCCGGTACCAGGCTGAGAACTCTGTACCTACTATCCTTTTGTCCGATGGCTTAACCACGACACCACCGAGACCAGTTGACAGTTGTCTTTTATGTCGAATATTTATAGAATATAAAACAAGCTTTCATTTCGTATCATGTTTATGTGCTGAATGAAATTATTTTCTTCAGTTCTCCAGGGCTTCTAATTTATGGTAGCCCCACTCCCATGGCTATAGTAATATTCAGTGTTGGGCTAGTAAATAACTACAATTGCCATGCCTGATGGCTAGTGAATTCTTTTTTGTTAAATGTTGCAGTTAAGTCTGTTTTGTAAATATAAATATCCTGATCCCACACCAACTCCCAAGTTTACTGTTTTTAAGTATCTCCCTCTTTAGATGACATCTGATTATTACCGGTACTATTTAGTAAAATGGTATTAAAGTAAAGTAGGGCTAGTTAATTGTTTTTAAATCACTGATCCCATGGCTAGTTCATTAAAAACAAATTCTAGATGCCCTGAGTTTTTACAAACTATAGTGAGTAACAATGAACATTATTTCACAAGGGACAAAGATAGCAGGAAATGGTACCGAGTTTAATATCCTGTTTATTACCCATTAATCAATTTTAATTTTTATTGCAAAAACTAAAAGGTTGTTGTAAGCCAGTCGTATGAAGTCCAAGTGTACATCCCACTTTAGGTTGTAGTGGATCATAATACTTTGATATATACCAAGATATTTCTAACCATATAGGTAATAAATATACATACAAAATTCCATTCTTTGACATATTTTACAGACAGTAGCCATCTACTGATGCAACAGTCAGGGTGTCATGGAGGGTAAAATTATGGATACTAAATTCTTAGAATTTAATGAAAATATTTTTATACATAAATGTTTAGATGATGGTAAGAGAACTGCTGTTTAAAATTTGTCAAATGAAATTGTTTATTTAACGACACACTCAACACATTTTATTTACGATTATATGGTGTGAGACATATGGTCAAGGACCACACAGATATTGAGGGAGGAAACCTGCTATTGCCTCTTCATGGGCTACTCTTTTCGATTAGCAACAAGAGATCTTTTATATGTACTATCCCATTGACAGGATAGCATATACCACGACCTTTGATGTACCTGTTTTTTCCCCATTAGTAGCCAGCAATCTTTTATATGCACCATCCCACATACATGGTAGCACATACCACTGCCTTTGACATACCAGTCATGGTGCACTGATTTGAAAAATTTGTCAAAATGCATGTGTTATTGTATCCCATTTCAAAATATATTTCTCAGTTAAGAGAGAAGTTATATTTTGTCGATTGATTGGTGACCCGTGTTTGTGTTGTGTTTTCAGAGCAGGAGGTGAAGATGATTTTGAGATTTTTCTAGCCAGTGTGAAAGCTCGGTCTCAAGCTGCCCGGGCACAGATATTAGCACGACAGGGTGAGCATATACATTGTGAAATTTATTTACTTACTAGGGGTATTTGTTTTAGTCCCGACCGGTCCAATCAGAGGGGCTATATAGGTGTTATCACCATCTGTCCCACATACAATTTCTGGACTTTTTGTTATAACATTCCCTGAAAGTACCGAGTTGAAGTTTTGTGTATACCTTTATCAGGTACTGTTACATATCAAGTTTGACTTTCAAGGTGATTTACCCATTGGTTCACAGAGTTGTGGCCCTTGAACATTGGAGATTTAAAAATCAGTTTAGCCCAGTACGGAACAAGTAGTGTTTTACCAGTACCCTAAGAATGCTTGGTTAATATTGTTACATATTACTGAGTGAGTGAGTAGAAACATTAATGTGTCCCTATCCACAAATTAGAGACATCCATTCTGGGCAGAACCTCATGTGACATGTCGGAGGTCAGGTCAAGTATTCATTAAAAAAGAAAGTTTTCTTCAGTTTGAGCAAGTCCAATGTGTTTCTGGCCATCTTGGTGTTTGTAATATTTAAAAAAATTAGTAAACTAGAGTTAGTGGCTTTAAATATATAATCTCCATATATATATAATCTGTGCACCAAATAAAATGGCCTCAAACCAACTGTAAAGTTTGCAAATAGTTGAAATACGTGACTCATATAGATATACATGTATGTCATAATCGTAAAAATGGTTTCATATTTATGAACAACTAATAAATAATAATGTCTTGAACCTTGATTTTTGTGTCAGTACCATTAAATATATATATATATATATATATATATATATATATATATACCATGTGCAATACATGTAAAAGAACATTTTTTGAGAGTATATAACTCATTTTGTTTGTAAACATAAACATCATCCTTCTTAATTAACATCATCCTTCTTACTAGCACTAACAGCATCACTGAAGCCTGCTTGAAACTCAAATAACATTATTTAAAACAAGTCATGTTGGCTATTTTGCTATTCAGACTGTTTTCTCCTTATATTTTATTTGCTTTGCATTGGTGATGGTGTTACTAACAGCTTTCTTGATTTTAGTCCCATGGATTTGAATGGATATTAATATAATCTATCTATACAAATGTACGCCTTTTATCATGCAATGAAATTTACTACAAGTTATTTATTTCTGTGCTGATTGATTTGTAAATTACACATAAAAATAGTATTGTTTTGTTACTTCCAAAACACTTTTGCCTTCTTACAATAAACCAAACGAAAATTGTTTTACAAAAAACATGTTTATAGAATGATGGAATGGACTGTAGTACATGTATGTATATTATTTGAAATCTGTAAATCATTATTTATTAAGTTACAAATTTACTAGTATTTCATACTTGTGTGAATCCCAGATTTTATGTTGAAAGCATATGATTATAAGATGGAATTCCAAAATATCTATACATGTATTTCATCATTTTGCAATTCTGTCAGCATCTTTATTTTTAAGAAAATAATTCTCAAGTTCAGTATCAGGCCTGGTGCTAATAAAAGCTTTTAGATTCTAGACTCAAGACTTGAGTTTCTGAGACAATAATGTCATCATACTGTAGTTCCATACAAATTGTATGCATGTAATGTCATTAGAGACTCTAAAGGTTTTATAAGTACAGGCACTGGAACATTTTAGACTGTTTTAATTACTAACGTAACATATTACCAAACATTTTATAAAATAATACTAAATAATATACTAACATTTTTTTATTTTTTTTAACAAACATGCACATTTTTCTATTCTGGCTATTGCGCTATGTTAACACTGTTTCTTGCTGCATGTTTTTCTTGGTAAGGTTCTGGTGATGGTCAGAGTTCGTCGAGCAGTACCCCGTACCACAAAGACCGGTCCATGACCGAGGCTTCCTCCATCGACCTCGAGTGGGAGCACGAAGCAGGTCCTTCACAGTTTTAACCTACTGCATTGATTGTTTAACTTCTTTCTTTTGTAGTTGGTCAGGGCTTCTAGAATGTTGATAAAATCCACTTGCCATGGAATCAATGATTAACTTTTTTTTACTAGCCACAATTAAAAATTCACTAGTCATACTTTACTAAGTCAATACAATTTTACTAAATAATAGTGATAATATAATCAGATCTAAAGAGGGATATAGAGCTTAAAACCACTAACATTGGGGCAGGAAATTCATATTTACAAAATAGAATTAACTGCAACATTTGCACAAAAACAAATCACTAGCTGTCAGGCATGGCAATAGTACCGTAGTTATTTACTAGCCCAATATTGAATATTACTAGTGATGGGAGTGGGTCTACCATAATCTAGAAGCCCTGATTTGGTTACTTTTTGTCTTGCTTTTATAAAGGAAGAAGGTGGGATATAGGTATTAGTATTTTGAATGCAGTGGTGGTGGTGGTTGTGGTGGTGGTGGTGGTGCCAACAGAGTCAACGTTTGCATTTAAATTAGTCTTAGGTCAGTCAAACTTGGTTTATAGTTGCACCTACATGTATAGATATTCATCACAGTACTTTGAAAACATTTATGGCAGGTAAGACAGTTCATTTCAAGGAATTCTTGTTTCTTTGTCTTTCTCCTGTCAGTTCTTTTCAACCAATGCACCATGACTGGTATATCAAAGGCTGTGGTATGTGCTACCTTGTCTGTGGGATGGTGCATATAAAAGATTTCTTGCTACTAATGAATAAATGTAACAGCTTTCCTCTTTAAGACTGTGTCAGAATTAACAGTTGTTTAATATCCAATAGCCATTGATTAACAAATCAGTGTGCTCTAGTGGTGTCATTAAACAAAAACAAACTAACTTTTTCCTTGAGGCAGGATCTAGATCCGTTGTTAGTGCCTACCTGATGCGCGGTCGGTCTAGGATCGATCCCCGTCAGCTAACCACAAGGGTTTTTCTCGACATAACCATATGTCCGACGCCGATATAACCGTAGTTATAACGTGTTGAGTGTGTCGTTAAACAAACCAACAACAAAAAAAGATCAGTTGTTAGAACACTTGCATGGAGTGCTGTGGTCGCAGGATGGAATCTTCTCAGCGGACTCATTCTCCCAGTTGTTTCTTTCCCTTATCAACCAGTGCCTCACAACTGGTATGTCAAAGGGTGTAGTATGTGCTGTCCTGTCTGTGTGAAAAGGCATACTACATATACTTGCATATAGAAGAACTCTTGCTGCTATCTGTGGGGAAATGTTTGTCAGAATAGCCAAATGGTTTAACATACTTTACTGAAACCAGTGATTTGTAAATCAGTGTTTTACAGGGTATAGTGATAAACAAAAATAGCTTTATTTTTTTATTTTTTTTAATCATTTATGGGTTTTTTCTTTGTTATCATTATATTATTTATTATTATTCATCTTTTTAATTATTATTTTCTATGAACTTTAATAATGACCCACAATTTCATCATCATATGACTATGCAAGTGGTGTTGATGCCATTGTATATTTTAAAAATATTTTGGATGTATGCTTTTAAAAGGTGAGAGGGGTGTACCAAAACAGTACAATTTATCAGCTTGAGAAAATGCTGATAACTGAACAGCCTCTAACTTGTTCTTATGAATTAATATTTTTCTTTATTATTTAACATTTTTCTTTATTATTTAACATTTTTCTGTATTATTTAACATTTTCCTTTAATATCTAATAATATAACATTTTAACAAAAATTGTTTTACATTTCCATTAGCATTTAATGTTTTTGTTTGTTATGTAAGTCTATAGTAATAAATATAATAAACAGCTATATTTCTATGACATGACTTGTTAGATGTCATAGACTTGTTAGATTACTTGTTAGATTGTTACTTACATTCTAAAGGAATTAATATTTAACCACACTCCTGCATCAGTAAATATATCATTCATTGTGTATGAGGTAAACAAATCAGTGATTATGCTTTATAATGCTTTTCCAAATGTTATGTGTTTTAATATTTACACTCTTACACACTTACAATGATTGTTCTTAGTTAATGCATCATACTAATGTTATATATGCTTTCTTTGAGACTCTTCTCACTGAATATTCTTTTCATTTCAGGTGTTGTACCTCAATTAAAACCACGCTCGTCAACAGAAGATAACATTTCTGGACTAACGAGTTCTGATTCCATAAAAAATAGTCCTCAAAATTCCAATGACCTTGAGTGGGACAATGACTTTATTAATGCCGACGACCTAGAAAGAGAACAGTTATTATCACAACCAATAGTGAACCGGTGATGCTGTCAATGTGTTAGTGGTCTTTCAAAACAGCAGTACAATCTGAGTTACTTTTCATCAGTGTCTGTTGTTTCTTTCTTTCTTTCTGCCAGGAATATGCATCTTATTAAGGTTTTTCTTGTAATATTCCGAGTGTAGCTCAAATTTATGATACAACCTTCTCTAGAGTATTATTTTCAAATTTTAAATTCTAAAAAAGATGGGAAGACACCTTTAATAGTGAGACGTATAATTTTAAGATATTCAGGTAAACCCAGGAAGCATTAAAGTAATATACCTAGGGGACAATATTTCAAAATCTTAGGTAACCGAAAGTTGGTTCATGCAAATTTTACTTAGGTAACCTATTGTTCGGTTACTTGAATATAGTTCTTGTAACTGATGAGTTAGACATACCTAATTGTAACACACTTGAACTATGGTTCTGTGCTACATTGGTGGTTCAATGTATTTAAAAAATAAACTGATTTTCAATTTGACTTCTAATAGGATACTTTTAATTTTAGAAATTAATTGTTCACCACGTTACCAATTGACGTGATTTTATTAAAATTGCATAACCGACACGCAAACAGAACAATGGTTCTCATGAAATATTGTGCCCTGTATACCCTAGTTTTTACATACTAAGGCATAATTTTCATTATTAAGAGCTGCTGTTGTTTTGTTTTTGTTAATTATTTAGCTTTTATTGTTTAGATTATCCATTTCTATACATTTGAAGTCTTTCTAGACCCACGTTTTTTCGAAGCTACCATAGTTCTACAAAATCGTAAAACCATCATGGGTTGTGACATCACTACAGTACACACAATAGTGACGTCGTAGCCTACAATAGCGTTATGACTTCGTAGGCTAAAATTACTTCGAAAATATGGGCCATGGTCATCCAAATATTTCTAATAACACAAAATGCATTTGTCTTATTTTTTAAAATGCACGTACATGTACCTCCGAGAAGTAACTGTTATGGAGACGAGCTCTAGTCTGTTTTTAAGGAAAGAAATGTTGTATTTAATGACACACTCAACACATTTTATTAATGGTTATATGGCATCAGACATATGGTTATGGACCACTCATATATTGAGAAAGGAAACCCACTGTCACCACTTCATGGTCTACTCTTTTTTAATTTGCAGCAAGAGATCTTTTATATGCATCATCCCACAGACAGGATAACATATACCACAGCCTCTCGCGAGGAAAAGACAATTTTGTTTTGTTGCCATTATGTTGATAACATCATAGTATGGTTTTCGATAATGCTTTTAAAATGACATTTTTTTACCACCTGGTGTAATTCTTGATGGAACAGAGATAACATGTGACTATGTGCTTACCTTTTTATACATTTTATTGCTAAATTGAACAAGGTAATCATTAATGCCATTAAATTGATAGCCTGACATTACTGAGCATGCACACAAGCCATTTCCTCTTAGTCATACAGTTTTTGATTAAACAAGGATATTTCCCCAGTTCCAACATCACAGACTCTTGTTTTACTGTGTTGTAACTTTATTGCAAATTGTGTCAATTTCTGTGGGTTGAAACTAGGGTCTGTGACTTTAAAAGGAATAAATCTAACTATTATCCATGTCTTCAGACACTTGTAATTAATGTGGAACCTCCATTACGGGTTGAGCAGCTCATATTGAGTTTCAAGTTTCATTTTCAAGTCAGGTATTTTCGTAATTAATTTCAGATCTTTATCAGTTTATTAGACCGATACAGTGTATTCTATTTCTAAATTAAAAAAATATATATACACTGTTTTCCAGCATCACTTCTGATTACCATTTGGCATACTCTGCATTTTGCAATTAGCTTTTGATCAATTTCTCATTTTGTTTTGAGGTGATCATATTACCACAGCATGAATGCTACAATGTTTTAACAAAAGAATCGTATGCATCATTGTTTGGGTTTCTGTCAATAGCTTCATTAATCTTTCTGTTATTGATTTTAGTGTCGTCATTTGACAAAAAAGTTTCGAATTGCAGTACTATACAAAAAAGAACAATAGCTGACATGTTTTACTGCAGAGCATTCATAATTCTCATGTCGCCCATTTTGGATTTTTAATTATTAAATATTGATCACCAATTTGAATCTTGGATATCAAGATACCTGCCAGTATTCAGCACATTCCTGTGTTACATATTTGTTTCTATGCCTTCATTACTTAATGGTTCTCTCATTTCCAACCATTGCACCACAACTGGCCCAGTGCTGTGGTATGTGCTTTCCTGTCTGTGGGAAAATGCATATAAAATATCCCTTGCTGCATTAGGAAAAATGTAGCGGGTTTCCTCTGATGACTGCATATCAGAATTGCCAAATGTTTGACATCCAATAGCTGATAATTCATTATTAATCAATATGCTCTAGTGGTGTCGTTAAACAACAAATTTTTCATTACTGAATGATGCAAGAACATTTGTTCCATCTTTTTCTGTTTCTATCAAAGTGTTCTAGCAGCCACTACTTTTTAAAGCTGTAATCATGATTATGTTGTTAATACATACTTAAATCTCCAATTTCTAATATATTTTAAAATTTAAGCATTTAGAATAGATTATATACTTAGCATTTCCCCCCAATTTCTAATATATTTTAATATTTAAGCATTTAGAATAGATTATATACTTTGCATTTTTTCCCAATTGACACGTCATTCTTCAGTTATTGATTCCGTTTTCAGCTGTAGTGGGGAGGGGCGGGTGGCCATGTCAGCTTAAAGTGACAGACTCTTGGTTTCTAAACACAAAGACATACCGGGCATTTTTCACTAATGGAGCCATTTTTGATATCTAAAATCATACTTTATTCAATTTTATAGTTAGGTTATTCATTTCCATACATTGGAATTGTTTCTGGTCATCCTGGAGTTTTTAATATCACAAAATGCATTTTTCATATTTTAAAAAAGGCACGTGCATCTTAAGGAAGTACGGGTAACATTTATGTAGTCGAATTTTAGTCTTTATTTTTAAAGGTATTTATTTCACCGTTTCAACATAACAGACTTTTGTTTCACTCTGTTGTTCAGTTCAGTACCCTTTTAACATGCTTACATGCCACTAAAGCTTCAAGCATGTCTATCCCGGGACCTAGCTCTGGATACCAGAAGTATGCCCGGGACACTCTGTTGTAACTTTATCCAAATGTGTTGCAGATTTGCAGATTAACTCAAGCTAAGGTCAATTTTTGCAGGTTGAAACTAGGGTCTGTGTATTTAACAGCTTTGGGGACAGTGCCCCCCATCTCATCCCCTACATCTGATGCCTAGAAGTATCTCTTAACTACTACTTCTGTGTTTAAGTTATAGTTGATCATGCTTTAGATTTGGAGTCCAGTTGTTGTGATAAAAAAATGCTGTCACTGTCAAGTCTTCTTTGGAACCCCAAACCTTGACAGCCAGTGTTGCTCCATTCGGCCAGTGCTTTCTCCTGGCTTCATAGTAGAGGGGACAGAATTGCAGGATGTGCTCTGGGGACTGTGGTCCTATTTGACATGGACATTCATCAGTGTCTGCCAGTTTCAGACGGTAAATATGGGATCTGAAATGGCAGTGACCGGTTCTTAACCGGAAAATGGTTATCTCTTAACTGAATTGCTCAAAACGTCTGGGCATCAGACTGAATACTGGTCTAGTTTTTAGATTATTTTAACAGGTCTTCATAGTAAACGATTTTGTCTTCGTTATAGATAGTTTATTTGTTATATTTGGAATTTACTGATTACATATTTTATTAATATGTTGGTCATGACATATCAATTCCTGTGTTATAATTTATATCATAATATAGTTTTAGACTGGATACACTAAACCACAACAAATGTACCTCTCCTCTGATAAAATATAATTTATTATTTTTATAATTATGTCCTTATGTTTTCAAACTCCTGAAAAATGTCAGATTACTATGGAATATTAAAAACAAAAAATATTTTTTTAATTGTAATAAACTTATATTCAACTACTTTCATCTAAATATTTATATTTATAAATTTTTTGTTTGTTTTATTATGGCCCTAAATGTCCTGTTTTCAGACTGCTGGAAAACAACACATTATCGAGTACTATAGAATATTAAAAATAAACAAAGATTTTTAATTGTAATAAACTTATAGTATTAAACTACTTTCATCAAGATATTTAAATTTATTACTTTTTTGTTTGTTTTATTTCGGCCCTAACTGTCCTGTTGTCAAACTGCTGGGAAACAACATATTATTTTAAAGGGACATACCCTAGTTTTTAAACACTAAGACATAGACTATTAGAGGCATTTTTTGATAACTGAAATCATACTTTACTTAAATTTTATTGTTTAAAGTATCCATTTCTGTACATTCAAAGTGTTTTTGGTCATCCTGATGTTTTTTAATATCACAAAATGCATTTTTCATATTTTTAAAAAGGCACGTGCCTCTGAGAAGTAACAGTTATGTAGTCAAGTTTTATTCTATTTTAGAGGATATTTCACCATTTCAAAGTCAAAGACTCATGTTTCACTCAATTGTAACTTTATCAAAATATGTTACAAGTTTGTAAATTAAACTAAATTTAATGTTAATTTTCATGAACTGAAACTAGGGTATGTCCCTTTAATTTAAATATGACAATTTTCAGGTGTAAAATTAGGTAAGGGGAGCTAATTGTATCTGTACATGATTCCCTTGAGTAAGATTTGTGTCCCTGTTAAGTAAACTGTTCTTTCTAAAATGGATTTTGTTTAACAACACCACTAGAACACATTGATATATTAATCATCTGCCACTGGATGTCAAACATTTGGTAATTCTGACTCATAGTCAACAGAGGAAACCTGCTACATTTTTTTAATGCAACAAGGGACCTTTTATATTCATTTTTTCCCACAGACAGGACTACACATACTACAGCGTTTGTCCAGTTGTGGTGACTGTTCTTTTTAACTCCATTAAATCATGAGGCATAATAATATTACCACAATACAAAAATAGTTATGGAACACAATTAAAGACCACAAAACAAAGTTTTTGTTTGTTTTTTTAAGAGTATTTTAAAGTAAGTGGTAAATCGAGTTAAGTTATTGAACAAAATTTCAAGTAGTACAAAACACACTATTTACTGAAAAAGATGATAAAACATGAAACAAATCCAGTTATTGTATATAATTTCAAAACTATTTTTTTAAAATTTGTTAATTGAGCAGAATTCCAAAATAACATACAACAAAGTTAGTTATTGGCCAAGATTTAAAAATAGTTCAAAACAATATTAATTATTGGATGAAATTCCAAAACATCTTAAAACAAACATTACAAGCATTGTAAAACAAAGCTACATGTAGTTATTAGAAAATATTCCAAAATTAGATAAAACAAAACATAATTACAAGATATGATTTCAAACTACTACCTTGGGTTGTGAACAGAGTGTTTTTAATTGCAATATATACGTACATTTATATTTGTATGTTTGTATGGGGTGAGGAATTCTGTGTTAATTGCTGTCTATGTATGTATGTATGTATGTATAAACTGGTTTACCAGCTTGTGGCTTGTCATTGAAGGTGACCGGCAGTATTAAATTTTTATATTACTATAAACTCTGTTTAAATTATTTCCTTGTCAAATTTTTCCAATTAGTAAACAATTCTTACTTAGGTTTTTATTTTAGTACATATATGTTCAAAGGCATTTAGGATTTTATTTTAATTTGTTCAAAATAATATTATCAGATTTGTTTCATTTATTTTGAGGAGGAGTCCTGGGTCAGGCATTCCATGCTCTACTCACCTCTATTCCTGATTAAGCTATACAAAGAAATACCTTTGTAAACTAGACCCTCAGTAAACTGGACCCTTAGAAAAGTGGAATTCATATCTGATGATTTTCATGGTCCCTTTTTAATTATCAGTACATAACAGTACCTCTCAAATTAAATACCCTTAAAAGCAGATTTGTTTTCTTGGTTCCTTGAGTGTCTGGTTTAAAGGGGTTTCACTGTATGTTATAATATAAAAACTTGGGCAATTATGTATGGATGGTTTTCATGGTACACTTGTTGTTAAATTGAGATGTACTCATTTTACTTCTTATTTTAACTTTGTATATAAATATATCAACAAAATGGTTTTGATTTGTAATTAATATTAATATCTTGAAATTATTACCAGCCTTTAAGGGTATTCTATCATATTTGGTCTTCCCCTCTGTACCTACACTAGTTATGGCTCTTAGGTACAGGCATCATCTTCTCTTTTACAAGCTACACCAGGACCCGTGTTTGTAAAATGTTTATAGAGTCCAGACTCAATCTCCAATGACATCACACAAAATCTCCAGTGACATCACACCCATAAACCCACATCATACCTAAGACATTAGTGTCTCAGATTCTATTGGAGTCTCGTATCTAGATTCCAAAAGTTTTATAAGCACCAGGCCAGTAGCCCAGTCTGTAGGATGGGTATGGGTATTGGACAATATTTGACATGCTTCCATCAGAAAACTGTTCAAGCCTGCCTATCTTGCTCATAACCTTTGAGTTCCCATCCAAGATGGTTTGATAGAATGAAATGAGCTGTCTATTAACTACTGAGCTTGGTGTGTAGGTGAGTCTTGGTAAGCCACTCGGATTGCCTCAATCCTTGATAGGTTGGGAATCTCTGTAGGATGTTCTCAATTGTTTGTTCTTCCAGTCCACAGCTGTAAGTTGATGATGCTGCTAACTTGAATTTTTTAACATAACCCATGTGATCCACATAACACTGGAATGTTTGTCGGTAATCTTAAATAATGTGTTGGGAACAGTTCTCAATGGTCTGCTGGATACACACTTTTACTGGTAGGTCACCTTACACCAAATCGCTTCCATTGGTTATAAAATCAAGTAGCATTTGGATTTCCAATTTGAGTAATGGTATTTCCGGTTTGAGGTCACAACAAAATGGTACAGGTTATGCAGACACATGTACCTGCTATCACCCCAACAAATGGGTTATCTCAGCACACTCATGTCTGAAATGCTGTATGTTGTGCCCGTTTAATGCATTCTCACCATGGGTATAAAAGTGTGCATGATTGCCATCCACATATTCACGCACACTTCAGTTGAAAATGTATCGTGTTTTGACTAATGTTGAGAAGGGCAATGGAGTAGGTCAAATACAGGTTGAACTCGTTCAACGAAAAGTCGCAAGGCACTTCAATGTCAGTCAGAGTGTGAGTGGGTGGATGAGGCAATGACTTCAAATGACTGGATCCGTTTCCTGTACACAAAGACCACGGCCAGCATTAAGCAAAGCAAAAAACATGACACATGTTCAACTGAAGTGTGGGTGGATGTGTTGATGGCAATCATGCACACTTTTATACCCATGGTGAGAAAGCATTGGACAGGCACATGTGGGTGTGTTGAGACAAGTGTGATAGTACGTGTGTGTGTTTGCATAACTTTTATCATTCTGTTGTGGCCTATTAAAGAAAGTTTAATTACATTGAAATTCAAATGCTACTTAGGAAACCTTACTCTGGGCCTAATCTATGGAGGCCATACATTCCTTCTTTAAAAATTAGTATGTAACATGTACCAATATGAGTGACCCTGAGTATATATATCCTAACATAGACTTTCTTTTATTGAAATGCATGCAGAAATGATTGGTGGAGTTGAACTGTAAACTATAACCACAAGGCCTCTGATATTATTTGATGTGATCTTTAATACACTTTTCAGTGCAAAATCTGTTTATTTTCTGATAAGAAGGGTACCGGTATATAAATATATTTGCATGTTTTTTTTATTATTTAATTTTTTTATTAATAAATGAACATATAATTGTAAATCCCAGCTTTAAAAATGGCATTGTGCCTTGAATATTTTTGTTTGGACCAAGTGCACTTTTCAAAAAAAAAGAAGAAAAGAAATCATCGAAATGCCAAAATTATTTTATGATGAATCATGTACAGTAGTTAATAGTTTGGATATTAAAATGTAATACACACGTGATCATTCCATATCATCTGTATATGTCAGCGGAGTTATTGATCAGTAGTAATATAAGCTACAGCATGCTGTGAAACTGATATGGCTTTTTTTTCTGGGTTTTGTTCTTTTTTTTAATACATACATGTCTTCATAAAAGATATTTTTTCACCTCTGATTCCATGGAGCAAGTCATATCGGATTACTGAGTTTTACAACACACACATAAAAAGAGAACAAATAATGGTACATGTATACATCAATCCATTTTATGCTAGGTGAGACATTTACTTTGATTAAAACTGAATTCTTGTTTTAAACAGTAATTTTTACACATTTGTTTTTTCACCTATGTATTTTTCATCCATGTATAGATACAATTATTGAACTAGTCTGTCAATTGCACATGTGTACACATGATTGATACATGTTTAGAGTTCAAGCTGTCAATCAAATACAAATTTTGGGAATATATTTCACAATAAATTATGATAAAATCTTGACATATGATGTTTAATGAGTTTATGAACTTATTATTTTATTTGTATTATTGTTTTATTAATTTTATTATTATGATTATTATTATTGTTTTTTTTTTTTGTTTTTTTTTTTGCTAAGGTAAATTGAATTTGGCCATTTTGAAACAAAAATCATTGAATTGCTAACAAATCCTGTATGTAATTATGTGTGTACCTTTTTGTTTTTCATGCACCACTTTACAACAGAATATTAAATAAACATTAATAGTTGATTGTAAGCATAAATAAGCATAATCAGTAACATTCCTTTGTGCATATTCTGCAATAGATTTAACATTCTCAAAAATTGTGCAGAAATTGGTAGCCCGAATATTGTGACCGTAAGAGAGCAAGATGGACATTTAACAGTTACCTGTCTGAATGTCCATTCTTACTGTCCTGCGGTCAGAATACTTGGGCTAAGAAGTTGAATGCTTTTGCAGTGTAACCCTTCAATACCAGACCCTGAGTAAATCGAATTTCCTCAAAAACTCATGGTCGGTTTTTCACTATCAGTACAGAACAGAAACTTAACTAAACCACATACTTCATAAAACCAAATTTTGTTGTTCATCCCATGAGTGTCCATTTTTGCTGTATACCGTAATATAATTGTTAATATTATTAATTATTTAACAGTTATCTTTTATGTACTTCAGCATTCCTGATTTTGACCATTACATTTATGTATACAAAAAAGGGATATGTCTATAAGCTGGAACATTTGTATCCATAGAAACATTTTAACATTCCAGATTCGTCAAGCAGATGTATTTGTAAAATTAGTTTCATCTCTGAATCCAACTAAGGTGAGCTAAGAAATCACCATTCTTCAACTGAAGAATCATTGGGTTTTCTTTTTGATTCCGACCAGTTGTCCACGAAGACCATGTTAGTGTTACAAGCAAGACAATTCTTTACTGCAATTATATTGTTTCTTACACATTCATATATTGAATACAAATTATGATCTTATTCAGATTGGAATGCTGATTAATAGGTTCTGGAATTTATGTTTTTGAACAAGTAGTATTTTTGGTGAGCTTTAGCGATCTCGTAAGAGCTGTTGTTGATTGTTTTTCAGGAAAACTATTTATAAAAGGATGAGTCCCAGAAATTTTTTCAGTACAATCATGCCAGTAGTCGAGCAATTATTTTATTATATAATATAACATTAAAATGTATGTATATAATTCTATTGTGCAATCATATCATTTATCAGACTTAGCTGATACACACATCACATTTATTACTTATAAGGTAAAATAAAAACAGCTTTCTGCCCCATTAATGGCTTGTAATTAATCATTAAAAGTTTTTCTTTTTACATTGCATCATACGGTAAGTACATGTAGATAGTCATAGCTGAATCTAGACATACGTCTCGCCTGTGCTTATGAAGCTAAAATAAGACTTCAGCAAAATGTCCATACTGTAAACAACATGCTTCTTGTAGTGCTAAGACTTTTAAAGTTTTAATAGCACATGGCATCAACAGATTTTCTAGCACCATATTACTAATGTTAAAATGATTGCACTAGAAATAGCTGTCTTGGACAACAAAACGGGTTTCATAAGAATGTCTTTGTTCTCTTGTGTATGATTTCATATCAAATTTTCCTTGAATTCTTTATCTGCTTAGTGTAATAGTTTTACTTCTTCATTCCTTTTTAATATTATACTACGAATGTGCTTTATGTCATACCTGTCTGTTTCTACTTTTTCTACCACTGCAATAATATATTTATATAATATGTGTGCTATCATAATATGTACATAAAATATTGTTAATATCCTGTAAATACATGATGAGGTGCTACTGCCGAGGGTGCAAGTATCGGTAGACATGTAGGGGATGTAGATCTAGTGGTTAGTGCTGCTGTGCTGTATGACACAATAACATGACACAGCTGTTGATCATTCCAAAGGTGATTAGCATTTTATGCATGCAGTTAGCTATTGTGGTGTTCATTACATTTTAAAAGAGGCTGCTTATTCAAAGTACATGTACATGTAGGCATCTTCCTATAAAAAGTGTCGTTAACATCTATTATTAGTGTACAGTACAGAGATAAAAAAACAAAACAACAAAAAACCCATATAAAATTAATTGAAATAAAAATTAAAGCAAATTCAGAATTCTAGGATCTAATTCACAGAGCTCTCGTAAAGCTCTCTTAAGCAACGTCCTTGCAAGTCTTTTTGCACTGTACTGTGATCGTAAAGTTGTGAGAGTTTAGTGAATTAGACCCAGGATATTAGCATTACCCAAAGGCTGTTCTTGACTTGTTTCTTTGATAAACCATTCATAGCAATGCCCTACTTTTCAAGACTAATTATTTCCTGGGTGGAGGGGAGGGGTGTTGTTTGTTGTTTTAACCCAGTTTCAATACAGAGCTCCATCTTAAGAATTTGTCATCCACAGCAATTTTACAAATAATTGTAATGGGTGAAACAACCCACCGATGAAAATGTTAAGCTTGTCATGAGTGAAACGGCCCACCGACGACGACAATTTTAAGCCTGCCTATGGTAGTTTTTAAAAAGCGACATTTGCAGCAAATAAACATGACTGAAATGTTATTCTGCTGTATATAGACATATTTGTTTTAATTATGCAAATGTTAAATATCGGCAGATAATGTACACCAAGTGTATTAATTTTGCCATCAGTGATGCGATATTCCCTCAGAAATTTATATCTCAATTGCCATTAATGATTAAGTTCCAGCACTGCAATACCATTAACCACTAACAACTAACCCACTGTCCTGGACAGACAGATAGGAGGACAGGACAGCATGCTTGAACTCATTTGGATATAAGCACACAAATAAATTCAAATGAAAAGAATTGCCATTCCGACTGTAGTTGCCACTGAAGTTTAAAGTGGTCAATGACATTTATTGGTCTTGGGCTTATTTTTACAAAACCTGTGTTATACAATAAATACCAGTATACTGTGGACTTTTCATGGTTGACACAATTAGAACAATAATACAATATGGAAAGTTCAGATGATATTAGTCATCTAACTCGAAATGAGGGTAATATACCCTTAAAAAACTAAACACACA
>JAECMU010010907.1:0-11866 GCA_016106625.1 Dracogyra subfuscus | reverse complement strand
ACTTTTTCGCCATGGACAATTACGAATACAGCGAATTACTCAAAACATTATCAAGCAAAATAGACAATATAACCAATATCGTAAAGCCAAAGGAGCTAGAGCAGAGACTAATAGAAATCGAGAATATGCAACAAGAGTCCGATTTTTGGAACGACTCAGACAAAGCTGCAAAGGCCTCTCAAGAAAAAACTCGTACGGAGAGAATACTAGAGACCTACAACAACGCCAAGGATGCCGTACATGATGCCATGGAGTATTTCGAAATGGCAAACAGCGAAAAAGATGAAGAGACTCTAGAGATGCTCTATGAAGATGCTGTAAGCCTGCAAGAGAGCACAAAAGCCCTAGAGGTGCAGATGATGTTAAGTGGTGAACATGATGGCAATAATGCCATTGTATCTATCCATCCTGGTGCAGGTGGCACAGAGTCTCAGGACTGGGCAAGCATGCTTTATCGAATGTATCTCAGATGGGCAGAAAGGCATGAGTTCAAGGCAGAGGTACTTGACTATCAACCCGCTGAAGAGGCTGGCATAAAAGATGTAAGCTTTGTCGTCAAAGGAGAAAATGCCTACGGCTATCTAAAAGTAGAAAACGGCATACACAGGCTGGTACGAATCAGCCCTTTCGACTCAAATGCAAAGAGACATACCTCTTTTAGCTCAGTCATGGTCTCTCCAGAGATAGATGATGATATAGACATAGTAATAGAGGAGAAGGATATCCGTATAGATACCTACCGTGCGTCAGGTGCAGGCGGACAACATGTCAACACTACAGATTCTGCCATACGCATAACCCATATCCCAACCAATATCATCGTCCAGTGTCAAAACGACAGAAGCCAGCACAAAAATAAATCCTCAGCTATGAAGATGCTAAAGTCACGGCTTTATGAATACGAAATGGCAAAGAAGCAAGTAGCTATAGATGGAGTAGAAAAGTCAGATATTGGCTGGGGACACCAGATCCGCTCCTATGTACTACAGCCTTATCAACAAGTGAAAGATACTAGAAGCGGACAAGCATTTACAAATGTTGATGCGATACTAGATGGCGATATAGACAAGTTGCTTGAGGGAGTACTGATTGCTCAAGCAAAGTAGAAGCTATTAGAATCCATACTCAATTACTATATTACCTTTGTGAATCACTATATTTTTTATAAACTTAGCAGAAAAGCTCTCTTTTATTTGATAAATCTCTATATCAGACAGCTCTCTCATTGCAATCACTTTTAGTGCTGATCTAGCGCCTTTTGAGACATACTCCGCCAATGATACATTGGCAAATTGGGCTGCGACTGGCGTAACCTCTTTGAGGTATATTTTCTTGGTTTCAGGATCATATCTTAGTCCTGCAGAGAGCGTTAGTACACCATCTATTCCTTCTGGTATCTCAAAACTTGTCAAGCCAAAAGCAACAGAGATGGCTACCCTGTTACTGCCATCTCTTGATGGTATCAACAATGCTCTCTTGAACACAATGGAACCAAAAGCAGATTTTTTCTGAAGCGGAAACACCTTTGCAAAGGCTCCGTTTACCTCTTCTGTAGAGATGGTTGTTTTGCCGACAAATAGACCAAGAGGGCTATTTTTGACGCAACCAGATAAAGATAGCATAACTACTAAAAAGACAAAAGATAACTTATAATTCATTGGAAACCTTTTATGGAAAAATAATCTAAACAACTAAAACTCTATATTGAATTTAAACATTGTGCTTCTAGACGATAATGAAAATCGCAACGACTTGCCACCTCATCGTCATGCGTTACAAGAAAAAGAGTAGCATCGGCTTTCTGCACATAATCTAGCAACACAGAAACAACAAGTGTAGCTGTCTGCTTGTCCAGATTTCCTGTAGGCTCATCTGCAAAGATAATCTTTGGTTTTTTGCTCATAACCCTTGCTATAGATACCCTTTGCTGTTGCCCACCTGATAGTTCACCTATTTTTTGATCTATGACATCTTCTATCTCAAGGTCACATAATAGGCCATTATCTATATTTTCACCAGAAAGAAGTGTAGCTATCTCAATATTGTCTCTGCCCGTCATGCCCTTAAATAGATAATGTGCTTGGAAAATAATCCCGATCTCATCTCTACGAAAGTTCTCCAGCTCCTTCTCTCCAAGTGCATCAATATCTCTACCCAATAGCTCTACTGAACCAAAATCTGGCTTTAGGAATGTGGATAGAGTATGCAAGAGGGTAGACTTGCCGCTACCACTCCGCCCGACTACCGCCATGCTTTCACCCTCATACAGCATCACATCTATATTCTTATAAAGAAGATAGTCAAAACTATGAGACAAACCAGTTGCCTTGAGAAGAATATCGGACATAAAAACTCTTTGTAGTGGATTACTGGTTGTATTTTATCATAAAAATGGACACAATGTATTGATGCGGTAATAATGGTGGGAAAATTAGTAGGATAGCACGACAAACTTTTTTAGCTTGAAACACCTTTTTGGTTCTCGTAGCCGTGGATTCCGTGTCAAGCACGGAATGACGGAAAATTCAAATGCTTTAAGTTCACATCCTGTCATCATGGACTTGCACCCCAAGCGTATTTCCTGCGAGCATTCAGGATCCACGGCTCAAAGTACCGTAAAGCAAAAGAGTTATGACATTTGCTTGGCTACTTCAGCTGCGAAATCTTCCTCTTCTACCTCTATCCCTTCACCAAGCTCAAGTCTAACAAACTCTATAAGCTTGGTGGTTCCGCCAGCCTCTTTGGCAACAGATGAAAGATATTCAGCTACAGATACTTTGTCATTCATAACAAATTTCTGATCTACGAGTGTATTATCCTGCAGAAATCTCTTGATTTTGCCAGGAAGGATTTTTTCCAATATTGCCTCTGGCTTACCCTCTTTGATGAGCTGTTCTCTAGCTATCTCTTTCTCTTTCTCGATTACAGATGCGTCTATTTTACTCTCATTCAAAAATTTTGGAGACATTGCTGCTGCATGCATCGAGATCTCTTTGAGTGCAGTTTTTACTGCTGTTGCTGTATCAGCACTATCGCACTCAGCTGCTACGATTACACCTACTTTGCCATTGGCATGCACATATCCGTTTACGGCGATGTTTCCACCACCATTGATAGTTGCAAATCTTCTAGCTACAAGATTTTCACCAATTGTTGCGATATTTAGAGACATAAACTCAGCAAAAGGCTGACCATTTATCTCTGATGCATTGAGTGCATCTGCGTCTTTTAGATCATTTGCATATGCATGATCAACCACTTCGGCTGTAAAGGCTTTGAATTTATCATTTTGTGCTACAAAGTCTGTTTGGGAGTTAATCTCACCAAGCACTACCTTGTCATCACCTACTTTAATTACGATAGCACCCTCAGCTGCTACTTTGCCAGCTTTTTTAGCAGCTGCTCCAAGACCCTTCTTTCTGAGCCAATCAACAGCAGCATCCAAATCTCCATCAGTAGCAGCAAGAGCTTGCTTGCAATCCATCATGCCAGCATCTGTCATCTCTCTGAGTTTTTTGATATCTTTTGGTCCAAAGTTTGCCATCTTACGCCTCCGCCAATTCTTTTGCTGATGATACTACATCTTTAAAATCACCCTTAAAGCTATATTTTTCTTCCATCACCTGTATAGCCTCATCACTCATGTTTGCTACATCTGCATAAGTATAAAAGCCCTCATCATTCAACTTGCCTTGATAAACTTTACCAATGCCTGCTATCTTGGTCAAATCATCGCCTGCTGGTTTTGCTTCTGCTTTTTCCTCAGGTGCTGGAACTTCCTCTGTTTCAGTTTTAGCTTCTGCTACTATCTCTTTGACTTCTGCTTCAGATACATTTGCCTCTGCTGCAGCTACGATACCTTCTAGTGCCTCTTCTGTCTCTGCCGCTTCACCGTTTGCTTCAGCATATAGAGCCTTACCTTCAATACAAGCATCTGCAATCTCTCTACAGAACAGGTTAATTGATCTTATAGCATCATCATTGCCTGGAATTGGGTAGTCCACTAGGTCTGGATCACAGTTTGTATCTAGTGGTGCTATTACCTTCATGCCCATTCTTCTAGCCTCTTTTACTGCAATATGTTCTTTTACCATATCTACTACAAACATCATATCTGGAAGCTTCTTCATATCTCTATAACCCTCAAGATAGGCGATAAGTTTTGTCTTTTTTCTCTTGAGCATAAGTGCTTCTTTTTTGGTAAGCATATCGATCTGACCATTCTCTTCCATCTGCTCAATGATTTCAAGTTTTCTGATTGATTTTTTGATAGTTGGGTAGTTTGTCAACATTCCGCCTAGCCATCTAGTAGATACAAATGGCATACCAGCTCTGATAGCATGCTCTCTAACCGCTTGTCTAGCCTGCTTTTTTGTTCCTACGAAGATCACTGTTTGACCCTCTGCTGCTGCATCTCTAACTACATTGTATGTATATCGGAAGTACCTAAGTGTTTTTTGAAGGTCGATGATGTAGATATTTTTTCTCTCTCCAAATATGAATCTCTTCATTTTTGGATTCCATCTTCTTGTTTGGTGTCCAAAGTGCATTCCGCACTCTAGTAGGTCTTTCATTGTTACCATTATTGTCTCCTTGACATATAAATATAATATTTAAAAGTTTTGCTCATACAGAACAGTACTTCAATCTAGGTTTACGCCGCTGTAGTCCTCAATGCAAAATGCACAACCATTCAAGGAATAACTACATGTGAATTTCCATTATTCAAGCTACCTACACATAGCCATATCAAAGAATAATGAACGCGAGTATACCCAAACAACTATTAAACTACTTATAGTAACTATCCCCAAATAAATCCATTCCAACATAAAACCTCTCCATTACCATCATGAAACCTATTTTTGAATCGGCACTATACCGCTTGAGGACAGTCTGCAGTTTTTTCACTTTGATTTTATTGATCACCGACGTATCTCATCTACCAATGTACTCGAGAGACTCAACAAGGAGATCAGACGTAGGAGTATAAAGCGTAGGCATCTTTCCAAGCAGAGAGTCTTATCTGCGATTATTGACATCATATCTGATGGAATATACTGAAGAGTGGGAGGTGGAACGGAGTTATATTCAGCCACAGAAGCTGGAACTGGCAATGATCAAGCGTGAAGAGTTGCTACAAAATGCAGCCTGATATTAGGGGGAGTTTGGAAATTGCGAACTTTTAAGGATGCTATCGAAATAATAAAATTGTTGTTAGTGGTTTTAATCACTATACTCACCCGACCCCTATTCTCCCTATTAAAGCAATTGTGATACCTACTATACTCCACACATATTGTTTTTTAATAATTCCTAAAATACCAAACAGTAATGCTAGGGGTACAAATATTGCAGAAAATGCAAATATGCTAATTACTCCAAATATAGCTGATATGATACCTAATACACTAGATAGCTTTTGAATTAGTACTATGGTCTCTTTGTGTTCTTGACTCATTTTCCCCCCTAAAAATTTAATTTGCTTTATTAATATAAGCATGAAGTATTTTACTCCCTCATAGTTAAACATACCTTACACTGCGTAGTATGTTGCTTTAGAGTGATGTAGCACCAAAGCCCATTGTTTAAGCATTACCTATTATTAGATGCACCCTAAAACTTTACCCCAAGCCCAATATCCACCCCTTGTGTTCTTTCACCTTTGATATATTTGGCACCAAGTACAAATTCTATAGGTGTGGCTATGAAGATTTTGGCACCTATTATATTTAAATAATTACTATCTAAACTTTTTTGCATATCCCCACTCAATACCATTCGCTCAGCATATAGCTCACCACTTATTCCTATTCCATATAGTTCCGCAAAGGTTGGGGTTAAAAACCCGATCTTTACTTTACTTACCAGTGAGTTTTTGTTTTCATTTCCAAAGCTTGAGCGTTTGCTTCTGATACCTAATAGAAGATATGGTTTCCATAAGCCTAATTGTGGGTGATATGAGTAGAGGGCATCTATTTCATAGCCTTTAGCTCGGCTTCTGAAGTATTCCTTGCTAACACCGCCAAATCTTATAAGTTGTCCGTATGCTCCGCCAAATCTAATGCTAGATGTGTCATTAAAACTATATTTAGCTCCTCCACCTATCTTGTAAGCAAGGTGCTGAAACCATGCGTTGGTAGTTTTGTTTTGGTCGATGGCGTAACCAATACTGGCACTTATGTATGGATTGATTTTCCCATCTGTATCAAAATTGTATATAAACGGAAGATTTAACGCCATAAGTTTTTGCTTGTCAGTTCCTATTGAATATTCACCGCTACTTATATCTTCTTCGCTTGAGATATAAAAAGCTCTTTTATCCCATAAATTTTTGATCTCTTGTCCCATTGCAAAGTTTCCTGCCAATGCAATTGTAGTAACCAATATCCCTATTCGCATTTTTTTAATTATTCCAACCATTCTTTGTCCTTTTCACTAAATTTGCTTGACTTCTCCAGTAGCTTTGCCTTAATCCCCTCGAAATCACTGATATCCAAACTTAGAAACTTAAGGGTCAGATGCAATGACAACTCACTTACTGTTCCTCTTGATTGCTCCATACATCGCTTGCTACAAAATGCTCAGTACTTTAGCAATCCTATGCTGAAAATATCCTTATCTATAGCTTTGAGCCCTAAAAAATCCATACCCAATCATGGAATAACCGTAATTTCCCTATAATTAGGTACATAAAAGGAAGAGGTCCGCCCCAAATTCTTTCACCTATTTGGTGTAACTTCTTCCATGTTCAACACAGGAAGTATTATGGCAAAAACCGTATTAAGTTTCGATATATCATCAACGAATGAAAAACTCACACCAAGAACAGGTGTAGCTATTTTGAGGAGTACCTCAAAGGCTTAGGATTTGAAAACCTATGCAATCAACATATCCCAAATTCTATCCACCATAAAGCCTATGATCTTTTTGAATTACCGTATTATGAAACAGTAGCTAAGGCTAGTCCTGCTAAAATCTGCCAAGGTTTAGAACGAAATAATTTATATCAAATCTCAGGGTGTATGTTGATGCAGTAGCTTACAAGGTTGTATGTGTTGTGAATAGGAAAATTAGAGTTTTTATCAATGGATTTGGCAGGATAGGTCGCTGTGTAGCTCGTATTGTCTTAGAAGATGAGACCTTGGAGCTAGTCGGTATAAATGATCTATATCCAGTAGAGCAGATGGCATATTTACTAAAGTATGACTCTGTGTACCAAGTACTATCGCAAGAGATAAGAGTTAATGAAAATAGGCTTCGGATAGATCAGCACTCCATAGATGTCTATTCTAGTGTAGATATAAAAGATATGGATATATCTCATTTGGAAGTGGATGTGCTTTTGCAATGCAGTGGTATGTTCCTAACTGTCGAGTCGAATCATCCATATATAGATGTTGGTGCCAAGAAAGTGATAGTCTCTACACCTGCAGAAGATGACATGCCAACTTATATCTATGGTGTAAACCATCAAGAGTACGCAGGTGAGCCAATCATATCCAATACAAGCTGTTCTGCCAATGCCATTGTCCCTATATTTAAAATAGTTGATAAACACTTTGGTATCCGAGGTGCCCAGATGCACATGATGCATAGCTACACTGCATATCAGAGACTACTTGATAGTAGGCATTACTCAAAAGATATCCGCAGAGCTAGAGCGGCAGCAGTCAATATTATTCCTCTGCAGAGCAGTGCAGCCAAAGCTACTGCAAAGTTTTTCCCCCATATTGAGAAGAATCTACATGCCAAAAGTATCCGAATACCAGTCAATGCTGTTACGATGTATGATCTGCTAATAAAACTAAGTGATAAATTTGACCTAGATGAGATAAAAGATACTCTAAGGAACGAGACATTGGATAACTATAACGATATTTTAGATACCACTTGTGAGCCCAAAGTCTCTAGTGATTATATATCAAATCCACATAGTGCCACCATAGATTTGCCTTTAGTAGATATTGCCGGAGGAGACTTGCTTCGAGTCTCTGCTTGGCAGGATAATGAATATGGTTATGCCTGCAGATTAGTTGATATGGTAAGAGTTGTAGCTCAACTCTAGATATCAGCTTTATCATTTGCTGGCGTTTGTATCTTTTGTTTTTGAGCTTCTGTACTCAAGACTTGATGCAAATACAAGATCCTTGAATGTTTCATTCAGGGCTTTACTTTTGAAATTTTTTGTAGCCATCTCGATATGGAATCGCACAAAATCACCCACTTTTGCATCTACTGTCTCAACTGCTATCCAAAATGTTTTATCTGTTTTCTCTTTTATCTCTAGGTAGCTATAAGCTCCTCCGTGCTTTATGCTAACTATTTCACCAAAGTAGTATGGTTTTGGTGCACTTGTTTTGTTGGCATCATTTAGCCATACTGTATCTGTACCGCTACTATTTGGTATTTTGTTGCCCTCTCCTGATTCTGCTCCAAATAGTATGCATGTAGTAGCGATACTAAGTGTTATTATTTTTGTTTTATTCATCTGTTTTTCCTTTGTTTTTGATATCTCTTTTTGGGTAGGCAATCGCTATGAGTGCCAGTACGCCTCCCACGCTTATGTAGATCCAATTTGGTATAGGTATGGGGTCACCTGTGGCATAAGAGTGCATGCCAGCTAGATAAAAATTGACTCCATAGTAGGTCATGAGTATGGAGAAGAATGCCAACACTGATAGTGATGTAAATAGATATAGAGAGTATGCATTTTTTAGCAGTCTTAGGTGTAGCAGTGTCGCATAGATAATCATAGAGATATAGGCCCATGTCTCTTTCGGATCCCAGCCCCAATACCTACCCCATGATTCATTGGCCCATATGCCGCCCAAAAAGTTTCCAATGACTAGCAGTACTAGACCTAGTATAAGTGATGCCTCATTGATATAACTTATGTTTTTGATATGAGTATTTATGTGTGGTCGATTTGGATTCTTGAGTGCGAACAGTATAAGTGTTACTGCACCAAGTATGGCACTAACCCCAAAGAAACCATAGCTTGCAGTGATTACAGAGACATGAATAGATAGCCAATATGATTTGAGTACTGGTACTATACTGGTAATTTTTGGGTCAATCTCACCTAGGTATGCAGCAAAAATAAATACACCTGCCATCATGAGTGATGCAGCTAGCCCAATAGTAGATCTTCTAAGCAGGAAAAGTCCTGCAAGCATAGATGAATAGGCAATATATATCATGGTCTCATAAGTGCTTGTGATAGGTGCAAAACCTCCTATATGCCAGCGAACAGCGATTCCAAAAGTATGCACAGCAAAAAGAAGAGAAGTTAAAAATGTAGATATAGTTTTTATCTTGCCACTAATAAGTCTATTGTAAAACATTGAGACAATGCCATACACCAATAACAACAAACCAAAGAGTAGATATGCCATGGAGAGCTTGAAAAATAGATTTAGTTCGTTGAACCATATCTCTAGTGTAAGTTTTTGCTTGTCTGGTATAATATCTTTTCCATATTTTTGTTGATATCGCTTTATATCCTTGATGTGCTTAAAGCTTTTGTCATAGTTTCGATTATAGACATTATCCAATAGGCGGGAGGCACTTCTCCTTACTTGTGAGTCAGAAGTTGTCCTAAACATCGTCTTGAAGTCAACCCATGCATTGGTTTCACTCTTTTGCAAAGGGAAGATGGCAAGCAGGGTTCCTCTGTAAGACATGAAAAAGACATTGAGTCTTTCATCTACTTGTATGACATCTCTTTCGTATGTTCCTCTCTTGGACGGTACTAGTTTGTTTGCCAGCTCTAGATCTTTTGCGATCTTATATGTATTGTTTTGATCAAAAAAATCTGAGAATTTTACTAGCTTCTGATTTGGATTGAGACCAAGCTTTTTTCTGAGTTTAGGAGTTTTGACCTTGATGATATTGACCTCTTTCCATATCTCAGGACGAGCAAATACTCCTAGCATTACTTGGTTTGCAGTCATTCCCATCCAGCTCTTTTTGCCCGTTAGTTTACTGAGTATTTCTCTATTTTGTGTATCTAATGGCTTCATTCTGCCATCTGTTGATTGTATGATCAGCGTTCCAAAAGCTTCTGCCAAGTCCTTAGATTTATTTAGATGATCATTTAGGTACTGTTGAGTGTATGAACTGTGACTTGATTGCTGTGCGTATAGAGGAGTTTGCATGGGCAAAAGTGCAAACATAGGCAACAGTACAGATGCGATGGGCATCTTTCGGATTTTTTTTATGAGAAATTGAAATCTGGATTTCTTATCAAATAGGTTTAGTAGCATGCCTAAAAAAAGCATTGCATAGCCTATATAGGTTATCTCAACTCCTGGGTCTTTATTTACGGAGAGCTTGGTTCCCTTTTCATCGTCATCATATGAGGTTTGAAAAAACTTATACCCACCATAGGTCAGAGTATTGTTCATATATATTTGAGCGTCAAGGCTATGATTGTTTTCTTTATCCAAGACAGTCACAAATGACTCAAACTCTGATGGTGCACGGCTTCCTGGGTATCTCGTGAGAACAAAATCATTTAGCTTTATAAAGAATGGCGTTTTTACTTTGTGCTCTCCCACCTCAATTATATTGGATTTTTCTCCCTCTCTGATACTCATTACTCCGTCTATACCAAAAAAATGTGTGAGTGATGCACCAAACAGTATGACGATAAACGCTAGATGGAACAGGATTCTAGTTTTGATACGATACATTTTGGTTTTATATATAACGGTCATAAGGTTTACTGATGCCAACAGAAGAGTAAGCTGGTACCACCATGCCGTATAGACAAGCTCTTTTGCTTTTGCCGGCCCAAAGTCATTCTCTATAAAGGTGCCTATGGCCGCACCAGTAGCAAGTACAAGAAACACAAGCATCATAGTTTTGTATGAGGAAAATAGTTTAAACATTAATAATAATGGCCTTTAGTCTATATACTTATCTTAAATAAATGAATATTAATCTAGGGTAAATATATATGGGATTGTAGCCCAAGATAGTTAACACAAAAGTGTATATATCTTGGGAGTGTACAAGAAGGGCTGACCTTCTTGTGTTTAGTTGTAGCTTATTTTCTAATGTGTTTACCATCATCATTATCAGCTGTAGAATATGCTGTATCTCTATCTACACCTTTCCAATGAATTGGGCTAACAACACCATTTTTAACAGCTTGTTTTTTCCACTCTTGTTCTAAGGTAGCCTTGAACTTGAGCTTGTCCTCAACAAGCTTGTCATAATTAAGACCAGCTAGCTTCTGAGATAGAGCCTTATCGCTAAAGTCTGGAGCCTGATAGTTCATCACGCCTTTGCTTGCCAATATGCCAACAAGTTTTACTCTAGCCTGAAGTGCACCTTCAGATGCAACTGCCAATAGTCTAAGTACCTCTTCTGGTGCATGGAAGAATGCCCCATGAGATGCAACAGCATAGTCCCATTTCCATTGAGCACTTCTGATTAGCCCTCTAGCTTCTTTTAGCTCTTCGTCTGTAGCACCAACTTCCATTGCTTTGGCAGTCTCAAGGTGAGCTTTTGCAAGGTTGTCCATAGCTAGAATATGAAGTTCTGTTTTTCTCTCATACTTTCTCAATACAATCTTCTTGAGCTTATCTTCGCTCTCTCTATGGCAAGTCATACAAGATCTATCCATAGTATTGAGTGGGCTCTGTAGCTGGTGATCAGAGTATTTGACTGAACCTTCCTGAGTATATGGCATATGACAGTCTGCACACGATACACCTTTTTGACCATGAATGCCTGTTAGGTAAAGCTCATAACCTGGGTGCTGAGTTTTAAGAATCGGTGCCTTAGAAATCTTATTCTTAAAGTCAGTGTGACCTACATCATTATAGTACTTCTCTGCACCTTCTGCAGTAAGACC